>MU225673.1:1040981-1070114 GCA_018584345.1 Thuja plicata
CTACCAAAATTGACATAAAGAAGCAAGAAAAGAGGTATAGTGCCAAGCCTGGTGTTGCAAAGAAGTTGCTACAGAAGCATATGCCAAAAGAATTGAGGGATCATTTAGGTCCTAAGGCTGAACCATATCCATATTTTTACAAGGACCTACATTTTTATATCAAGTACAATGCCTATGCCCTTTGAAGAGTATTGGGGATAGATGGAGACGCAGAAAGAATAGGTCATGGTATTTTAATGATGGTTTTAGACTTGCAGGAGGTGCATTCAAGCACCAGTTATGACTATATTCAAAATATAATTGATGAGATGCACGAGGGTTTTATTGCAACACAGAAGAAGTTAAAAAACCCTAATGAGAAGGAGCCAAAATTATTGCATTATTCAGTCTTGATGCACCTTCTGAAATGCACAAAATTCACAATCATAGATCCCCACAATTTATCCCCTCAGATATTCTATCAGGCTCAACCAAATCCTATCCAGTTCTAGGTTAGGGTTTGGAATTATACTTCCAGGGATTGTGACTTTTGTGCATTTCAAAATTGGATTATGTATCCAATTATAAAAAGTCTGGGAATAAGCAGGACCAGAATTCCTTTAAAGGTCATACAGCTGCTTAGGCCTTGTGAATATTTAGAAAATTGGACTGGAAACCACAATTGGGGTGACTTCTTCTTGGAGGAGAACTTCACCATAATCAGAGTATTTGGGTGTGTTCACCCACCCCATATTTTTCCTTATAATGTGCCTATGAGAGTTTCTGCTATGGAATTCATCTGGCAGCTGATGTTAATTGACAATGAGCACTTTCCACCTCATAAGAAGGGGACTATAACCCCTAGGCAGTTCAGTATTGCAAACTTTACAATTGGTAAGAATGCCATTGATGAAGTGGGTCAATGGTTGGGAAAGTTCAGAATGGGGGCAGCCCCTTACAGATACATTGACCCAGAAGGCTTCATGGTAGGAGTAAGGAAGCTCTACACTCCTACTATCCCTAATACTAATGTACATTGTGAATGCATAGAGGAGGATGCAACCAGAAATAACTTGGATGAAGATGACATCCACATGAAAAGATTGAGAATTCAGGAGCTGCTAAAGTTGCAGACTCAAATAAGGAGGAATGGTTTATCCTTTGGGGGTTTTTACCCTGACCTCATGTATTTTGAAAGGATTAAGGCTATGATTGACAACTACTACGTGTTGTTAGATCAGTTAGATACAGACCTTTGTAAGAAAGGCGCTCAGTCTCCTGAGAATTTAGAGTCAGAGTACGAGAGTGGTGATGATAGTGACTATGCACGTCCTTATATGTCTCCACCACCACAATAAGCCCAAGAGCAAGCAATGGCTGAGGTCCCATAGTTGAAGGGATTAGAACAACATATTATAGATTTAACAGTTGCAACACAGCCTGATGATTTGGAAGAGCTTGCAGCAAAGTGGCAAAAGTTGGAATTAGGCCAACCTTCAGTTGAAGGGCAGAGTAAGAAAAAGGACAAGGTTAAGGCCTTGATACCTGGCACCAGGTTATATGATCATAACCTGAGGAAAGAAATCAGACAAGGCAAGAAGCAATTGCCTGATCCAGAAGATGAGGTAGAGATCCCACTGAGCACATGTGTGAATGAGAGATTGCTTAACCAGTAGAAGTTCCTGGATGATGACAATTTTGTAAAGACAGAGGAATTTAAAGATTTCCTCAGGTGGCACAAGGCAGAGTAGCTAAAG
Source organism: Thuja plicata (assembly GCA_018584345.1). Classification (NCBI taxonomy): domain Eukaryota; kingdom Viridiplantae; phylum Streptophyta; class Pinopsida; order Cupressales; family Cupressaceae; genus Thuja; species Thuja plicata. The sequence continues at coordinate 1,042,718 of MU225673.1, forward strand.
TCCCAATTACTTGTGGATGGCAAAGAAACAATTACTAATGAAGCTCTTGTGGCCCTACAAAGTTATGATCCTGAGGTTGAAGACATTTCTCCTGAGGATGCCAGGAAAATGGTATTAGGAAGCGGAATTTTATTGGCAGAAGCCTGGGATTTGGCATCTGCATTCATCATAGATCAGATCAGAAGGCATCCTGACCTTAAAATGGTCAGTGAAGTCCAGGTGGGAGAAATGATCAAAGGATTTGGGTATAACCCAAAGTCACAAGCCTTTGCCATGTGGAATCTGAGCCCTAAAGAGAAAAAGCCCCAATTAGTAAATATTCAAGAGAATATGGTGGGGAACTAGATGGTGTGGTTAGTACAGAACACAAGGGACCTGGAGATTTCTCAAATTATGACACACTGGGCTCATTTAAATGAGGACAAGACAAATCAGTTGTCTGAAAGGTATACAGCTCTGTTAGAAGAAACAAGTGCACTGTCTAAAGATAGAGACATGTACCATATAAAACTATACCAACGGAATGAATTGATAAAAAAATTATTGGAGGAGTTAAAGACAAAGCCTGAGGTTGTGTATGTGCCAGCACAACCACCACCTATACAGATTGAAGATAAGCCTAGGTCAGAAGAGGTTGTGGAACAAAAGGTGGATGAAGAAAAGGGAAATGCTATAGCATTGAAAGCATTAAGAGGTATATTACAACATAGGATTGAGATCCTCAAAGAAAAGTCTGATGTTGTAATTAATACTTATAATAAATTGCCTATACTGCATGCTGAGGTATTAAGGTACCTTCTAGTTCTAAACCCATACTTCACAAAGTGGTCTGCCAGGGCAAGTTTATTTGAGAAATTGTCATCTCTACAGAACATAAGGCCAGACTTTCCTCCAATTGTAATAGAGGTAGAAGATGAGATCAAAAGGGTAAACATTTCTCTCTCATTCTTCAAGGGAAAATTGAACCAAATAGAGGCTAATTTGAACCTCTTTTTAGCTGATTTTAATAGGTTTATTCATGCCTTGAAAGGAGAAGATGACCAGGTGAAAACTATAGATGTCTGGAGAGTTGAGTTTGAGACTAAAATGCCTAGAGAAGAGGCTTTTCTTTTGGGAACTGAGGTTGATATTGATGGTTTTAATTTAATATTGGATGAAGCATTCAAGGCTGAGACCGATATCAACAAATTCTTACTTGATGTCAAAAACATCACCGATGTAAGATGGGATAGGCAAAAGGTGCAAGTACAAAGTACCCAAGACTTCAATTGGCCAACAGACGATGAAGTAAAGGCATGGGAAGTCATGAAAACACCAAAGAAAAAGAAACCTATGGTAGAGGAAGAAATTTTGGATGATGAATAAGGTAACACCTAGTGCTGCACTGTTCATAGACATGATGGACAGTTATTTCAAAAGAAGATGTAGGTGAGCAGGCGAGAACAACTACCAGGACTTCGTATAACTACACCAGCTACCATCTACAAATTAGATAGCAGTCGCAAGGTTGGGAGAAGAACAAGAGATATCTAATTTTACCTTTTTGACTCACTCATCTCACCGCTTCTTCTCTCTCTCTTTTGTCTCTCTTGTATCTTTAGGGTTAGGGTTTTGAGACCATCCAAAGCTTGTTGCATCCTTAGGGATTCCAAGATGGTCTAGAATCTATATATATCATAAGAATTGTAATAGTTAAGGGTCTTTGATTTTTTGGAACATTTTTTGAAGAAGAGATAATATATCACAGAGTTCAAATCTTCTGGATTTCTATCTATCTTTCTAGGCTGTGTAATCTTTCATGTACAACAAGCTGGATCACATAAATAATATACGGTGCAATTTTACTCTTTTCTACTGTTGTCTCTTTACTTTGTATGTATGCTTTTTTGTGTTAAAGTTTATCAGGTATTCGGTAACACTCTGGTTATAAGGTAACCATTTAATTGTTTACAAGTTTCTTTCAAGGAAAGAATTAAATGTTGTAAGTGATTTCAAGGAGCATACTACTTTGTTAAGGATTTGATACAATAGTCTTGAGGTGACAAGATAGTTTGTAAGGCAACCTATCCTGATTGTTTGAAACGTAAGGCAGTTCAGTGTATTTTGTTTCTGTGATACTTTTTCTTATTATTGACTCTGCAGCCCAAAGGATAGGCACTGGTTTAGAAAATAGTCTGATTATCTATTTGTGTCTAAGATATTCCAAGCCATCAAAACCAAATCAATTAAAATACTCTGTTACTAAGAACATACAAGAAAAACTTATTAAGGACCTCTGTCTGCAGGACACTGTCCATATTATTGATTCCTTAAAGAGAGAATCCATTAGGTTATCCCTCCTATAAAGAAAAGGAAGAAGGATGAAAAGAATCCTTGTATCACTGGTTATTGTTATGTTAATAACTATGGTTTGTATGGTAATATCTTATTTATGGTTATGCTTGATCATCAGCAAGATAATTCATAAGTTGATCCAATAAAGATACATAGCTAATCAGTGTCCACATTAACAAATATTGTGTAAACAGTAATCTTAAGAGGTAAAACCTGCCTGAGTATTTGTGGAACTCAAAAACAAAGAAGGACCTTATCCAGTCCTTTGCAATTAGGCTTTTCTTGTCTCTAAATCAGAAGTAGAAGGTAGAGGGTTCAAATAGACATTTTAAGCATTGTGGTTCATACAAGAAAAATCCCTAACATGTTTAATGTTTCAGAGGTCCTTGATGCTGACCTTGTGTTAGATATTGTGATGGAAGTGAGAAATGAGTTTTTTGGCCAACTCTCCCCAAGATAAAATGCCATTTCTGATCCAAGTAGACTTTGTGGGAACAGCTGCATTAGGTATGTTTCATCATGTGCAACCTCAATGCAACTAGAAAAGAATGGTCTGATATGTTCTACAGGGTTGGTCTTGCATATGTATTTGTCAAACTTGGGTACCAAGAAATGGGTGGGAAACAAAGATATGTGCAATGAATGATCAAAGGGGCATGGGTACAAATCCTCTACATTGTAGGACTTGGTTTTCCCCTGATTCTGCATGTCCATCATTTGAGTCTGTAGACTTTACACATGTTGGATTAACATGTTTGTCTGAGATTAAGGAATATTGTTGGCATTGAACCTATTTGTTGTGGTAGGTATGACGTTGCACCTCTATGTCCCTTGAGTTGGGACATATGATCTAGTCCTTGGGAATTGATATTGGTTCCCCAGTGTGTGATCCAAATGTTGGGGCATTTGATGCGTCCATGATTACTATTATTGTTCGGGTTGTTAAGGTTGTTGGGGCTATTGGTTTTGTTGGGGTTGTGGTAATCCCTATAGTAACAAAGGTGTAGATGTAACCACCTGAATTTGGTCTATTCCAACTATGGACCCTATTTTCCCTAAGTGTGATCATACCCTCAATTATGTCCAAATGACCCTATTACTGCTCGACATAATTCTTCATTTCAATTTAATGTCCTAGGTGATTTTTATCACTGAATTATATTAACTATTATAGCCATACAATTTAAATCAATTCAAACCAATTAAATCAAACCAAAATCAAACATTACTATAGTATTTAAGTATAAAGGAATTAAATAAATCCCAAAATCAAATACCCACTTGCAATTAACCCATTCCCCTATCCTATTTAATTTAATTAAAATGGCTATAGTCTCCTAATTATTAAAAATCAATTTCATTGTTTAAATAATTAATTCCTATATTTCTAATGAATTAAATAAGTTTAATCCATTTATTAATATTCCCCTAAACCCCAACCTAACCTATCTCAACCACTTCTACCCTGGGTTCTAACCCTTCTCAACCCATTCACCCATGCTAATCTTATCCTAATCCTAATTCTACCCTAACCCACCTCCTAATGTTGTCACATTCCATTAAGGAATACTTAGCAACTCCACCCACTAGAGAAAGGCCACTTTCTCAAGCTGGACTTTCTTAAGGTCCACCTTCTCAAGCCACCCTCCCTTGCTTCTTTAAGGCCTTCATTAATAAGAAGACCTTAAGCCTATGTCTCTCCCATGCCTTATTAATGCCTTGGGCATTAATTCCTCTTACACCTTCATTTATGGGTCTTCTTACTCATAAATTCACTTTGTCCCCCCTCTCTCTCTCTCCCATTCTTCTATAAATAGAAGCCTATTTTGAGAGCAAATAAGCCTTCACATTATATCATAATTACATTGTTATGCTATTGGATTACTCTTAGAATCATATTTCAATTCTTCTTCCATGCTTTTTCATTATTAAATATTCACATGCTAGAGCTAGAATACTTGTTTTTCACTTCTTTTAGCTTGTTTTTAGTCTAATCCTTCATGCTAGATAGTATATGTCACTGATTTGTAGCATATTCTGAGGGCTGATATGCAACTTATCACACTCTTTCTAGTTAGAAGGCAATAGGTTGATATTAGTGATTTTGAATGTTTTATCTAACCTTTTGGACTAATGCATTGACTTATTGAGTGTTTGTGTCATTCTTAACAGGTTCCCAAATACACACACATTTCTGGCACACCCAGTGGGACTCGAACCCATGATTTAGCCTCATTTTCTAACACTTTCTTGGCAATTTGCATGCTCAGGATTCGGACACATAATAACATTTAATCTTGTAGGATCGCATCCCAGATACGTCATCATACCGCGTAAATTTTGGCTCACATCCAGAATTTCCTGAATCGTTTCTAGTTTTGGATCGCATATGGTCAGCAAAGGCTCGCATTCAGTAAATCGGCTCGCATCCCAGATACTATATCACATTTAGTAGGATTTTAGGCTTGTATTTGGTTCAAAATCTTGTCTACTTCATTTGCCTAATCCTAACAAGTCTAACAAGTTGTGCTTTCTGTATTTTGTAGCTTAACAAGTGTTTGCAGGTATTTTTGGCAGTTTTCATGGAGGTGGATTAAACAGATACTAACGTGGTTTTTATAGGTTTCCAACCCCCCCATCTTGACCTCTATTTATTTTCTTTTCAAAAACTTAAAGACCATTTCTCCACTTGCTAAAACAACTAGATATTATGCTCTTTTCCTCTTAAGGAAAATTAGAAAGTCAGACATTGTTTTATCATTTGTGACAAAATTGGGGGTAACTAAACAAGAAAACACACTATTTAATTCATTTTGGGGATAAAAATTGAACAAACACAAATCACTAAATCATGTGGGGTCAATGAAAAAAATCATATAATTCTTTTCGGATTCAGTAATTGAACAAAAAAAACTTTCCCTTTCTATTTTCTTGAAAAATAGGAACACTTTAATCGAGCTCAACATAACTTAAGGGAAAGAAAATTGCTTTAAAGTGTTTGAGGAGAAAATGGCATGGACTAGGAGAGTATTCTCTTCTTCTTTTGAAGAATAAAAAATCTAGAAATCCTAAGCTTGCCAATCTTGGTTATCGATCTTTTAATAGTAGAGGGCCTACTGGTTGAGGAAAAAATCTCCTGGGAATGACCCAAGTGAGGACAGGTATTACGCCAACCCTTCCAACTCACTATAAATAGTTTCTTCCTTGTAGGCCAAAGCCTCAAAAGATGGAACTGGTTTTATTCTTTGAATTTTGGCATCATTCTTTAAACATATCGAGGTATATATAGAGCAGAGCCACTTGAATCTTGCTTGTGAGACTATATATATCCAGGTACTCATAGGGCTATACGCCTCAATTTTGCCTTGTGCAATTCTATGGGGGACAGTTTTGAATAGATTGCCCAATAATATACAACACATTCTTGCCCAATAATATACAACACATTCAACTGAAAGAATACCTGATTCATCCCTGAAAGGGTGATAATCTATGTGCAAGGCAAAAAGAAATTGCCCCAAGACACTCATCATATCGTGCCCTCACTTGCGTTTGGAGTCGGCTAATATAGCATCATGACTGGAGCCATTGCGTGCTTGGTGATGGTTGTATTATGATTAGCATTTGAGTGTGTACCTAAGTCAACGAGTAAATATTTTCATCCTCCACCTAGAAAATAGGAAGAAATGTGTGTTTTGATTCATCCTCTTAACAATGCAAAATTGTTTGATGTGTCAAAAATATCACTAAAAAGATAAGCACCTCAAAAAAATCAATAAATTTCACACCTTGGAGTACAAGTGTTTTTCACATCTCATGATACCTCTTGATGCAATCTGGAAACAAACAACTTCATGCTCTTCAAAAAACAATATTCAAAATTGACCAAAACTGACAAGACCATCATAAGATCGCACCCTATTTTTCCCAAGTCATATTTGGGGTTTAGGATCGTATCTGGTGCATTGGATTGTATTTAGTCAGCATATAGTCACATCCAAATTCTAGCATTACATCTGGTACCATCAGAGGCTTGTATCTAGGAGCTCGCATTTAGGATAGTGGGCATTTCTAGAAATTTTTCTTAGAAAGTCTTAGTTGTTTTAGGTAGCCTTTTTTCTCTTTAGCTGGTCCCTGTTGTCTCTTCTGGTCTCCCTGCTGTTATTTTCAAACACTTTTGAAATGTCTACCTTGTATACTTAGTCAGCCTTTCATGATTAGTTCAATACGTGTGGTCTACCCATTCTCTATCAACAACTTGGTTCCCAACTCACTATCATGGCATTCTAACCCTCTGACGCTGGAATCATTTACATCCACCAACAAACAAATAGTTACTTCTACCTAGACACACACACTTGAATGATCTGAAATCCTTGCTTGCACTATTGGGAAACTTTAATGAAGTTGAGAAACAAACTTCATGGTTAACACGAGATGCAACAAGTACACAACTGAAGGATCAAAAGTGTCTCCTAAAACACCACACTTTTAAGGAGAAACTTCTCGCAGTTCCCTATTTGATCTAGATTCACCTCCAATGGATAGTAACACTAATGAATGGAGTAAAGCCTTTGAGGGTTATAATGATGGAAAAAAAGCACAATCTGAAGGCACAAAATAAGAAGAAAGACCCAAGTTTGAACATAATTTGTTTGGGTCAGATAGTGAAGAAGAGATCCCTAAAGATGAGTACAAGAAACTCAAACAAAGTAAAAGGATCCACAAGTTATTAGAATGGATAATTGGCAATGATAAAGAAAAGTACTTCCTTCATCTAGCATCCACGGGTGTCAAATTACCCAAGGATTATAATGTGGAAAATCTCAAGGAGAAGGAAGTACCAAACCCCATATCTATCCTTATCAAACAACTCAATCAGATGCAAACGAAACTCACCAACCTCAAACAAGAGAAGGAGAAACCTAAAACAAAATACTCTTTGGATGCCATTTGTCCATTTCCTTTTGACAAGAGTATCACTATGGTCCCGTTTCCTCCTAATGTGGCAAGGCCAAAATATGGAAAATACACAGGAGAAACTGATCCACACGACCATGTAAGAGAATTATGTGCTCTAAGAATTGAGTACATGCACGAACCCACTTACCTCATGCGACTAATTCTAGGAAGTCTAGGAGGTAATGCCATGGAGTGGTTTTTGAAATTGAACTCTAAGGTCAAAAAATTTGAGGAGTTGATGCAACTGTTCATCCAACATTATTCCTACAACATCCAACATGATGTAACTATGATGGACCTATGCAATACCAAATAGAAAACTAGAGAATCATTCACACACTTCCTACAAAGATGGAGGAATATTTTTGCACGATATTCAAGAGTCATTCCTGAAATGGAGAAGATGGAAATCTTCATCAATAATCTCATGCCAAAATTAAGCTATGCTCTAAAAATGCAAGACTCTCCTAGCTTCGATAGGATGATTAAAAATGCCCTCCGTATTGAGGAAGTCATGGTCAAAAAGGGGGAGATCACCCTTCAAAATGAGAACAAAGGTAGTATCTCTAACTCCAAGCCTAAATGGTGGAAACAAAACAAAAATGTTGTTAATGATGGAGTAGTTGATGCCTCTCACATTAATTCTAAACCCAAAGCATTCAATCTAACCAATGGCATGCAAGCAAGCAAAGAGGATAAAGTAACACCTCCCATTCCTAAAACAAACAATGATAATGATAAGGGACGAACATGGACTTCAAAACCCCAAAGAACATTCACTCCTTTGGGGGAACCTCTTGAGACAGTTTTGAAAACATTGGTTGATAACAAAGTTCTTACGATTCCTGACTCCAAACCATGGGAACCAATGGTCAAACCCAGGTGGTGGGATGATAACTCTTACTATATCTTCCACAAAAACAAGGGACACAAGAAAAATAATTGTCTCAAGCTTAAGCACGTTATCCAAGACCTCATCAAAGGAGGTAAGATCAAGGTAGATGGACATACTACCAATGAGGACCATACAACATTTAACAAACCCTTTCCTAATTATAATCAAGGAGAAACATCTAAAGGGAAGGGAAATGAGGTAAACTACACCTATTCCAAACATGACAATGTGATCAATATGCTTGATATTAAAATTGAATCCATCAACGTGATCACAATTAAAGGTGCTTCATCCTCCTCAAATGTTGTAACCCGGAGCCAAGCATATGTTACGATCAAGGGACCTCCAAAACTGACACCAACGTCAACATCCAAGGTTCCTATTGTCACTATTCCTAAACCAGCAACAAAACATGTGGTCACTATCCCTAGGGAGAAATATGACTTGGTAGACCAATTGCAATGAACCGCTGCCAAAATTTCCATCTTTGAGTTACTCAAGATATCCACTGTGCATAGAGAAATCCTAGAACAAGCTCTGCACACTGCTAATGTTCCTAAGGATATAGATATAGACAAGTTCCAAGCGATGGTCAATCATATCTCAGCACCGCATTACCTCTCCTTCTATGAAGAAGATGACAAGTCATTGACCCATCCACACAATCAACCACTCCATATTGAAGTCCTTATTCATAGATCCCATGTTAGATGCGTATTGATAGATGGAGGCACTAGATTGAATATCTGTACACTAGATTTAGTTAGGAGGCTAGGCCTCTCAAAGAAAACAATTAACTCTAGAAATAAGATAACCATCAAAGCCTATGATGAGGAAGAAAGATCCTCTAGAGGTATTATTTTTCTACCCATTAGAGTTGGGCCAATTGAAAGGGGTGTCATATGTCAAGTTTTGGATTTACCCTTGGCCTACAATATTCTACTAGGCAGACCCTGGATTCACGAGATGCAAGTTGTACCATCCACTTATCACCAATGCATAAAGTTCCCACATAATGGGGTGGAAGTGATAATTCCTGCCGATGCCAAATACACTTGTAACAATATCAAAGTAGGTAGCATGATCCCACACAACAAAGAGGCTATGGATGCAGTTGCTCCTGAAATAACCAAGGACATGGTTATGAAAAGTTTTAGAAAAACTTTGAAACTTCAAGAAATACGTATGGGAGAGTACAAATTGGACCTGACTCCCTCAATAACAAAGCTTCTAGTATCACCAAGATCCTATGGAAAATCATCATCAACATTCACATCTCTAGCAGTCAAAGAGCCAGAAGTACACAAGGAAACTAGCATGATAAAGGCATCCACATCTTCTTCAGATAACATAGAAGAACATGCAGTCTTGGACTAGCTTTACAAAGGAGAACCAATGGCATCTGAGGTCAAACATGTGAAGATATCCCCAGAGCAGTATGGAAAGGGATATGATTTCCTCAAACAAATGGGTTACAAAGGAAAAGGACCTCTAAATGACACAGGACGAGGGATCATTGAACCCATACCCATGGAATTCCACCTCAATAGAGATAAAATAAGACTGTGTTTTAATGCTCAATCCAAAAAACCTACTTCAAAGGAGAGTTCACCTTCTAAAACAGGGAGTGATAAAATAGATGAAATAATATTGGAACCATGGCCTTATGAGAGATTACTACATATTGGTACAGAGATTCTTGAATATCAAGGAGAACGCTATGTACCTAGCTTTGAGGTACCACAGGATCTTTACACTCCTTTGATAACACCACCTCCCATTCAAGAGGTAGGAGACACCATAGCAATGATCACTCAAGAGGAACCCCGGCCACAGAATTTACATCCTAACTGGGGGCAATTAGTCACAATTTTGCATGTCCTAGATCTACCTCACTTTGATCTACAAGCAGCTAATCGAGTCCATCAAATAAACATTGATAAATATTTAAATAGATCTTATGATTATGTCAAAGACTCTCATGACTATGAATATGATCGGTTATCTATTTCCTCTGAAGAAATTGGGATAGATAGAATTCACATGTTTGCAGCTTTTGCAGCTCCTAGTAAATGACCTGACACTCCTTTTAATGATATTGATCCTCCTAAAGCAGAAGAAGAGTTCCTTCACCCAATCATTGATGGGGATACTGTTGAATACATAACTCTAGAAGAATTTCATAGGCTACAAGCAAGAAGCCTCCTTTTACAGAGATATGATGATGATTTATCTACTGATGAGTCGCTAGGGTTTGATCCATATATGACTGATAATGACCCTTTTAACAATGATCTCACTCTTATTGATCTAAACATCAAAGATATTAACTTAATAGATGATGTCATGTCGGTTAACATTTTTTATGCTAACACGATGTTTTCCTTCTTAGAATCTAACTCCCTAAAATTGGTACTTCTAGACCTAATTGATTGGACTGAAACAGATCCTACGCCTATCCTCAACTTTTCCAATGACCACTCCTTAGCTTTTTATCTTAATGCCTATGAATCTTACCCTTCTTCCACCAATTCAAGGAGTGAGAACATGTCACAGGAGGATATCAAGTTTCTCAGTCACAAACTAAAAAATAAAAAGAAAAAGCAGACTGATGGTGAAAACCACTTTGTGGCAGTATCAGATCCCAAAATAGTAAAGAAAAAAGATGTATCCAATGGTGAAAACCTCTTAGAGGCACCAAAGGATGAGACTCTTGATATCCTCCCCAAACACTTTCAGGAAAGATCTTCAGTATTGATTGAACCAACACAGCCAATAAACTTGAGCACTGTTGAGAATCCCCAAATAGTTCATTTGGCACAATCTTTATCAAAAAAAGAGAAGGTGCAGTTCACAGAGTTCCTAAAAGAGAAGAAGATAAACTTTGCATTGTCCTACACTGATATGCCTGGACTAGACCCTAATCTTATCATGCATCACTTATCTATAGCTCCCGGGATCAAGCCCATGAAACAAAAACTTAAAAAAATGTATCCTCATGTTTTTTATTATGATAAAAACAGGTTTTGAAGGGACCCCAAAACCCTTTAAAAAAAGAGACAAGAGAAAGGCATTAAAACCCAGAGAACAAAAATATGCCCCAAGGAAGGAAGTAGGCTACAAAGGGACAAATCCCAAATTTAACAATAAACAACTACAAAGCAAAAAGCAAAAAAAGACGCTAGAAGAAAAACAGAGGAAAAAGCCACCAGCACCAAGATCAAGATAGAGTCTTTAGGAAGCTCTCAAATTCCTCCAGCTGAGTCTGCATAGTCTTCACATTGTCTTTCAGCTTCTGAATATCCATATCCTCAACCTTCTGCTTCTTAGACCTAGTACGAGTGCCAGGTCCCATTTGTTGGGTAGGAACAGTAAGGTCAATGGTATCTTTGTTTCCTTCTAGCCAATTACTCAGAGACATCAGATTCTCCATAGTGGACCTCATACCTATGTTCACCAGACTAAGAAGATGTTTTAGCATTTCCTCATTCCTGCTTATTTTCTTCTGGATAGGTATCATGGCTATCTCGACAGCTTTTTTAATTTTTTCTTCAATATCAGAACTGTGATCATGCACAGGGACATTAGCATTGTGAGGAACCTCCTTTCTGAGTATAGACATAGTGTCCTCAATCATAGAGCTCTTATTTTCCAAATTGAAACATTTATTCTTAAGTTCTACCAAATCACTCTGCACCCACTTGTCCAGATTATAGTTGTAGATGGATTTATTTTTAGCAATCTCAAGGGGGGTCATGATAATAGTCCTTCTGACTTGTGAGTCCATCCTTCTGATTTCCCTTTGAAGAGACTGAGGTTTTTTACCATGAAGGATTCTCTCACTATTTTCTTCCTTATTCTCCTTCTCAGAGTAGGGAGAATCATGAGACTCCAAATTTTCCTCTCCCAGAACCTTAAAACTGTTGTCCCCCAAGTTATCTTCATTACTATCCATAAGATTAGTATCAGTTTCTTTGTCTTTTTTGGCATCCTTCTCAACCTCAATCTCATTTTTCTCATTTCCTTCTATGTTGACAATCTCCAGAACAGAGTTAAAATTTTCCCCAGATTTTAGATTATCTTGACTTTCCTCAGGGTTTTCCTTAGCATTATTGATATCAGGATCCTCTGAATCCTTCACCATAGGGGTCTAGGTAGTGGGATTATTCTCAACATTAGGATCCATCTGAGAATTCTTGACACCTTCAGTACCTATTTCCTGAGGGATAGACTTCTCACCATCGGGTTTCTGGAGGATAGGACTAACAGGGGAGTCCGAGACATTCTTTTTAGAACCAGAGGCATCACTAAGGTGCTCATCATTCTTCGGCTCAACCAGAGGCTTAGAGGTAGACGGATCAGAGGGAAAAGAAGCTTTCTTAGTTTTAGGATTCTTTGGCAGAGACCCGACATTCATCCTTTTTTTAATCTGGGCAGGGATAGGGTCGGGAATATGGTCTCTAGCATAATCAGCTATAAGAAGAATAAGCCCGACATGGAGGATAGGGGAATTCTTCACTCTGTATTCAGTAATGCTCTGATTAAGTGAATAGAGGAGAAAGTAGGGGAAAGAAATGTGGATCTCATGTCTAAAGTGATTAACTAGGGCAAAATGATAATTGTAAACCCTAGAGAATCTACCCTCGAGAGTGAAATATTCATTATTGGTGAAAGAAGAATTAGAAAAGTTGCTAAAAGCTGGATTCATTCGAGTCATTGCCTATGCAACATGGATCTCTAATGTGGTACCTATTTCAAAAACTGATAAATCTATTAGGATCTACACAGACTTCAGAGACCTCAATAAATCATGTCTGAAGGTTGACTTCCCTCTGCCAAACATTGACATGATCATAGACCTTACAGCTGGCTTTCAAATGTATTCATTAATGGATGGATTCTCAGGCTATAATCAAATCAAGATCACCCCTGAAGAAAAAGATAAAATAGAATTCACATGCACATGGGGTACATTTTTCTAGAATGTCATGTCATTTGGGCTGAAGAATGCCGGTACAACATATCAAAGAGCTATGACAACAATATTCCATGACATGATGCACAAGAACATGGAGGACTATGTCGATGACACATTGGTTAAATCCAAAGAAAGAGTTACTCACATTTCTAATTTAAGAAAGATATTGGATCGAATGGAACAATTCTAGCTCAGGCTCAATCTGAAGAAATGTGCCTTTGGGGTACAATTAGGCAAGCTCCTAGGATTCATAGTATCAGCAAAAGGAATCAAGGTAGATCCTGCAAATGTAAAATCTATTCTAGAGATGACTCCTCCATGTAATATCAGTCAAATGAGGACACTATAAGGGAGACTCCAGTCTATCTGGAGATTCATGTCCCAACTTGCAAATAAGGCACAACCCTTTACTAAGCTACTACATAAAGGTGTTACATTCAACTGGGATGAACACTGTGAAGCAAACTTTAGATAATTGAAGGTGTACCTAGCTTCACCACCCATTCTTATGGCGCCTATTCATGGAAAACCATTGCTCATATACATTTCAAATATAGCTACATCCCTAGGAGTATTACTGGCACAAGAAGATGACACAAAGAAAGAATGAGCTATCTACTACATTAGTAGAACCCTCATCACTTATGAGCTCAATTATAGCATTATTGAGAAAGCATGCTTAGCAGTTGTATTTTCATCACAGAAATTGAGACACTACATGCTCTCTCATATAGTAAATCTCATTGCTAAGATAGACCCTCTAAAGTATCTTTTAAGAAGAACAGCATTAATAGGACGTTTGGCAAAGTGGGTCCTAATTCTAAGTGAGTTTGACATTGAATATGTTCAAAGATGAGCTATCAAAGGACAGGTACTTGTAGATCAATTGGCTGATTCACCGCTCCAGGATGATGCACCTCTACTAATTGAATTTCTTGATGAAACAATCATGCATCTCACTGAACATCCCTGGAAGATGTACTTTGACGGTTCATTCACTAAACAAGGATCTGGAGCAGGTGTTCTCTTCATAACTCCACAAGGATATAAGATTCCCAAATCTTACAAATTGATGTTTCCATACACCAAAAATATCTCAGAGTATGAAGCATTGGTTAATGGCCTCAAGCTAGCCATGGAATGGAAGATCATAGAGTTACATGTGTATGGTGACTCTCAACTAATTATCAATCAAGTCAATGGGAAATATCAAACAAAAGATGAAAAGTTGATGCCCTACAAACAACTAGTTTATGATCTAAAGAAGTACTTTGTCTTCATCACCTTCCAGTAGATACCAAGATTAGAGAACAAAGCTGTAGATGCTATGGCTACCTTGGCATCTATGTTACAATTGGAGGAACATCAATTCTTCTATGACTTCTTGGTGGAAGAAATATCCTATCCTGCCTTTGCTAATCCTGAATACCAGGTAATATGTGCCTTGAATACCCCAGATCAATCTCGATATGCCAGTATCATTGCCTACCTTTTTGACCAAACCATTCCCGCCAATCTATCTAGAAATGAGAAAAGATCCTTGATTAGGACAACATCATATTATGTCCTCATAAATAACAACCTATATCGACGTAGTCTCGATGGTACACTTCTTCGATGTTTAGAGCTCAAAGAGTCTGATCTAGCATTAAAATATGTCCACGAAGGTGTATGTGGATCACACTTGAATGGCTTTTCATTAGCTAAGAAACTACTCAGAGTAGGCTATTATTGGCCTACCATGGAGAAAGATACTATTCAATTTTCAAAAGCATGTCTTAAATGCTAGACACATGGAAACCTTATCCATGCTCCTGCCAAAGAACTGATACCTTTAATAACACATTGGCCATTTCAGCAATGGGCCTTTGACTTGGTTGGACAAATATATCCCAACTCTTCAAATGGACACAAGTTTATCATTAAGGCCACTGATTATTTTACAAAGTGGGTTGAAGTCGTGCCACTAATCAAAGCCACTAGCAAACAGGTGGCTATGTTCATTCTGAACTACATTATTTGTAGATATGGGATACCCTCTTCAATTATGACAGACAATGGGGGCCAATTTAAAAACCAAGACATTGATGACCTTTGTGAATAGTTTCACATTACTCAACATTGCTCCTCAATCTATTATCCTCAAGGTAATGGACAGGTTGAGGCATCTAACAAAAATATTCTCAAGATCCTACACCGAACTATGAGAAAGTCTGGCAGAGACTGGCATCTACAACTGAATTTGGCACTATGGGCCTATAGAACAAGCATCAGAACACCAACTGGAGCCATGCCATTTTCTCTAGTCTATGGCACTGAGGCAGTACTACCTATTGAGGTTGAAATCCCATCTTTATGAATATCTTTACAAGGACTGGTTACTGATGAGTAGTACCGCATAGATAGGATAAATTCTCTAGACCTACTAGATGAGCGCAGACAACAAGCGTTTGACCACCTCAAAGTGTACCAAGAAAGAATGTCTAAGGGTTACAACAAGAAGGTCAAACCACACAAGTTTGAGGTGGGAGACCTTGTCCTAAAAGAGAATCCTAAGAACTAGCCTAACAGAGAGCAGAAAGGAAAGTTTGAACCTAACTGGCTGGGACCTTATGTTATCACTGCTACTTTTGGGACTGGAGCTTATCAATTGGCTACACCTCAGGGAGATTTTCTTCCTAATCCTATCAACACTCTACATTTGAAGCGGGTCTATGCTTAATGTTGGGCTAGCAGAGCCTGTACAGCAAAAAATTCTTGCAAAATACCAAAAACATTCAAAAAATTGATCCTGAAGAAATCCAAAAACAATGGAAAAGGTCCTTCAAAATGGGTATCCTTGGTGAAAACCTGGTAAACAGGTGCCTTGATACTTCAAAAACATTCAAAAAAAAGAAAAAATAGAAAAAAATTTGAAAAAGAGAAAAGTGCCTTGATGAGCACCTAGTAAAATAGGAATCTTGGTAGCAAAAAAAAAAAGAAAAGATCTTGCCAAGTGGTGAAAACCTAGCAATCAGGCATCACTTGTGTTCTGTGCTCCATCTATCAATGCACTACTAATACTAGACCTTCATAAATTTGCCTATGCTCATCCGCTGACTTCATTTTCCTACATGACTCACTTGGGATTTGTCTATCTTTACGTCCTAGGAATAAGTCATTCTGCACTGGGGCATCTTTTTTGGTATAGTCAGTTATGGTTGCTAGGTTTTTCTAGGATGGTTTGCCTCATAGACACAATGTTTCTCGACACATGCAACACAATATCACTTTTCAAAACAAAGGTGTCTTTTAACGACATGGGACATGACATTAACATTCACAACATTCCTACACATCCGTATTGGATCGCAAACATGAACGGATTATCCTATCAAGGCACAGACATGGAACACCATATTGCTTGTATTTTAATTTTCTGATTCATGAATCTCTACTATGTTTGACAGATGAATGAACAAGTACTACTTAAACACACAGTTAGATAATGGTTTGATTATGATTCTTTTATGTCCTGATGATGTTTTCAACTAGGGGCACCTAAGTGATTATAAATTTTATTGGATTGATTCACAATTGATGATTTCTTATGTCTTCTTAGTTACTCAATGATGTCTGTGCAAAGACAAAGAGTCGCAAGGATTGGGGGCATAATGTTTTCTTGATTTTCTGCATATGGTGATTGTTCCACATGATCCTATAAATTTCACCTAACTTGGATGTTTATGGTAAGAGCTGCCACTATGAGTGGATAGCCGCATATATCTCGATCTTGGTTATGTGTAAACTACAATGAGATTGACACAATTTTCTTCTCTATTTTATGATCCAGATTCTCACTAAGGTATACGAATCATAATGTACCCAAGGATATGAATTTTCAAGGTCATTGCAGGTTCAATATCTTACCTTAATTAGAAACTGGTATATTAAAAGGAAGGTGACTATTTTGTCATCCTGGCTTCCATAGTATTCATATTATCATAATATCAGTGGGTATTAGTGATGGTTGTACTATCTATTTTGACAAGTGCCCAATGATGATAAAAATGTTGCAAACTTTGCTAAATTAGTGACAAGTCCTAAGAGTCTTCATATAGCTAGATTTAAAGATTGCCTGATGCATTTATAATAGTAATAACAACATAAGGAAATTTAAACTCAAAAATGGCTTCTATCTTCTTCTGACACATCAAGTTAATGGCGTCATCTATATTACTGATATCAAATATCGTTACACATCCATATCATACATTTTGCATTCATTTGAAAAATCAGAAATAGGAAAATACAAAAAAAAATAATAAAAGCATCCATGTATTGCATTTTTACTTCTACATCCTAAAGTGTATCCATACATCTATTTTGCACAACTGGAAAAACAAAAGAAAAATACATTTTGTATTTTCACATAGATATCATTTATAACATAGTTATATCAGTAAAAACTCATCACATCCACATTATGAAATGATGTTATCATCTATGACCTAACTCATCATGAGATCAAGATATCATCACATGTGCAAAAGATACATTTACTACATCTATAAAAAGCAAAATGGATACATTTACCACGTGAAACATGTCAGAATCAAGAACCTGCATCAGATATATATCATCATAAAACATGGTACAAATCAAAGGATAAAGTGTATCAGAAAGTATAAAGTGTATCAGTGAGCATCAAGAGTATCAGTACACCAATAAGAGAAATAGATATATGTATTAATGAATGTGGTATACAAAAAAGGGGATCTCAGCAGGATCTAGATATACATATATACTCTCAAAAATGTACATGTCATACACAAATCAACTCTGGCCCGCCCCCTCTCCCCTATCAGGAGGAGGAGGAGGTGGTGGCATGAAAGGAGCTGTTGGAGGTGGCATGGCCCCCTCAGACTGTTAAGCTACACGAGAAAAGGAAGGTGCTCTCTGACCCTCCAAAATTGTTGCATGGTACAAAGCATAATAATATGTCACCCTCTATCCCTGATGGACTACTATCTGGGCCTGGGCATCTCTCTCTACTCTGAGCATCTCTACCTATGCATCCCTCTCAGCCCTCAATCGCTCAAGGTGTCTATCTCTATCCACTAAAAGAGCATCAGCAGTAGTAACCCTAGCCTCTAATGCTATGATCTAGGCTCGGAGCTGCTCCCTCTCCTGCTCACATCTAGATAAAGGGTCCCCATCTCTACCAGGATCCTGCTCCTGAACTCTCTGTCGCCACTATCTCTACTTCTCTTGAGTAAGTAATGGGCCAGTATCTCTCTGTGGGGCCACAAATCTATATCTCTACCATCTACCCTGCCCACTGCCGCTCGGACCACCTATATCAATTGCCTCTCCACTGCCACCCCTGTCATCTCCATCATGTCCATCATCTAGAGGGGGGCACCTACCATCTCTACCACCATCTTGGGCCCCATGTCTCCCTAGAGCCCGGTCTCTCTGAGCACCCCCTCTACCCCTGGCAGGTCGGTCATCAGGATCATAGTCAAGCGGCTCCTCTATACGAGGAATGATCTCCTCAGGAACAATAAATCATGGAAAGGGATACTGGAGCATCTCTGTAGCATACCCATCTAAAACTCCAGCATCCTCAACATCTAGGCGAAGGTCCCAGTCTACAGACACCATGTCTCGAATCTCCTGGGACATGGTCTCATAATTCAACTGTGCACCCCAATCAGGTGCCTCATCCCTGGTATGGGCATATACTACCACATCCTCTGTACGGCCCTATCACCACCCATACTATCTCAAAACTGTGGTAATTAGGAAGCGCTCTATAATGTATCTAGTGCACCCAATCAAATATCTGCTCTGACACAAGAAGGGAACCTGCCACGTATCAGAAGTCTATACCTCACAGTCTATGTATGGTCGCCACATGACCTCTGTCATATCGTTGAATAATTGATGCCAATACTCAACCTTGCTCAGATGGGACTGATGTAAGAGGCATGCATACATATACACATAGGGCTACTCAGGTGCCCTCTACCTGTCAAAAATTGGCTGTCTCACAGGGATGTGCTCCCAAGCCCAAATCTGCAGAATAAGGATCCCCACAATCATACTGTGGGTGTGGTTATATACAATCTTGTGGAGCTCTCTGTATATATGGGATAGTATACAGCTCCCCCAGGAAAAACATCGGCGATGGATGATCATCTGCTCCACCATGCTCACCCAACCCACCAAGAAGCCATGCTGACCTCTATCTAGCATGAGGATGCTGCCTACCAAGCCTACTAAGTACATAGCTAATCGATCATAGTGATCGATCATATAATCCCATGACAGGTATCTATGGTCAATGGTGTCATCCTGGAAGAATTTGTGCACCGTACCGATTGTCATGCCAGTTCTAGACTCAAAGAACACCTCATGTCCAACCATGGGTATGCAGAGTATCCTCTAGACATCCTCAGGTGTCATAGTGATCTCTCCAATGGGTAGGTGGAAAGTGTTGTGCTCAGAATGCCACCTATCAGCAAGAGTAGTCAACAACCCCTGGTTTACCCCAATCTCAGGTAAACCCATCAAAGAGCGCAATCTACAACGGATCACGATGGTCTGCTCATCATCTGACAAATGGCCAGACAATGCAAGAACCCACACAGGATAAGTGCCGCAAAAGGCAACTACCTCAAACTGGGCCTAATTTTGGACACAATAGTAAAACATCAGAAACTATCTATGACAAGGGGCAGAATCCTACTCCGCTAAGCCATTCCAAGTTCACAGGATGCAAACAGATCAAAGCAAATTAAAAACCTAAGTCTTCTACCAAATATGATCCTAGAAATATAGGATGTGATTGAGTATACGGGATGCAATCTCTAAAAATTGGGATGCGATCCTAAATGTGGGGTACGATCCCAAGTAAATGGGATGCGATCCCCTGATGGATTTTAACTAAAAAAAAAGCAAAAACATTCATACTGGATGTGATCTGAGAAAACCCGGATGCGACACAGAATCTGGGAAAAACTAGATACGATTCGGGAAAAACTGGATGCGAGTCAGGATTGACAGGATGCGATCTGAAATCCCAGATACGATCCTAACTTCAAATGGCTCTAAAACACACAAAAATGCATGAAATTCAAAAATGCAAAATTCACAGGGTAGTTTATCAAGCACTTACCGATGGTGGGTAGTCAGCTGGTCACTAGTGTCGGTGGCTCATCTCAAATCGATGTTTCCTCATGGTGACCACCATTTTCTCTATAGAGTTCTCTGATTTGCTATAACTAAAAGTGAAAATGAATAGTGAATTGGTAATTTTGGAGGCTTATATGGGCCTTTTGAGACATTTAGGGGTTCTGAAACTCGTCCCAGATAACTAAAAATTCATTTGTGTTCTCTTTTTACTCAAACAGAAACTAAATCCAAGGTGCCTATGATGTTTTTAGCAACATAGTGTCATTTTTGTGGTAGTTTCAAAATTTGCGATTTTGCTTCATTTGTTCCCAACATTGGTCAATATTGCACATTTCATCATACATCTTTCTCTAAACATCATTTTATCAGCTTTATCACTCATATTTTCATATAATTAACTTGGTAATCGTGTGTTTATTTTTCAAACACACCTTCTTCTACTCCACTGTTTCTTTCCCTACCGCTTCCTGCAAGTGTTATGTTCTATTCAACTAAGGGATTTATTTCTTTCCCTTAAATTTCATTCTCGAGGGGGCATGATCACACCATCATCAATTAAATTTTTCTTGAAACAGCATCAAAATGACTTTGTTATCAAACAAACTAGGGGCATAACAGTTTCCTTGACTAAGTAAGAACTGTTGGATAGAAAGTTTTGGCTCTCATGAGCTGATATCTTATGTTTCCTCATTTAAGAAGATTTTTAAAGCTCCTGGCAGCTTCATACTAGCTTTTGGACGACAACCAAGTTTAGAATCAGTATTATCAATTTTGGATGATAACCAAGTTCATAATTGGTATTTTTAAAATCTTTTATTGATCTTTGGACGACAACCAAGTTCAAAATCAATTCTATCAATTTTGTTCAATCAAGTGCGAGACTGATCTCATCAACATTTCATTCGACAACCAAGAACAGAATTCTCAATCTTTCTAAAGTCAAAATCAAAAACTTTCTTTGAATCAATGCACTGCTCGCACATAAATTCAAAGAGGGGCAAATGTAACCACCTGAATTTGTTTTGTTCCAACTATGGACCCTATTTGTCCTAAGTGTGATCATACCCTCAATTATTTCCAAATGACCCTGTTACTACTTGGCATAATTTTTCATTTCAATTTAATGTCCTAGGTGATTTTTATCACTGAATTATATTAACTATTAGCCATACAATTTAAATCAATTCAAACCAATTAAATCAAACATGGCTATAGTATTTAATTATAAATGAATTGAATAAATCCAAAAATCAAATACCCACTTGCAATTAACCCATTCCCCTAGCCTATTTAATTTAATTAAAATGGCTATAGTCTCCTAATTATTAAAAATAAATTTCATTGTTTAAATAATTAATTCCTATATTTCTAAATGAATTAAATAATTTTAATCCATTTATTAATATTCTCCTAAACCCCAACCTAACCTATCTCAACCACTTCTACCCTGGTTCTAACCCTTCTCAACCCATTCACCCATGCTAATCTAATCCTAATCCTAATTCTACCCTAACCCACCTCCTAATGTTGTCACATTCCATTAAGGAATACTTAGCAACTTCACCCACTAGAGAAAGTCCACTTTCTCAAGTTGGACTTTCTTAAGGTCCACCTTCTCAAGCCACCCTCCCTTGATTCTTTAAGGCCTTCATTAATAAGAAGACCTTAAGCCTATGTCTCTACCATGCCTTATGCCTTGGGCATTAATTTCTCTTACACCTTCATTTATGGGTCTTCTAACTCATAAATTCACCTTGTCCCCCCTCTCTCTCTCTCCCATTCTTCTATAAATAGAATCCTATTTTGAGAGCAAATAAGCCTTCACATTAGATCAAAATTACATTGTTCTGCTATTGGATTACTCTTAGAATCATATTGCACTTCTTATTTCATGCTTTTTCATTATTAAATATTCACATGCTAGAGCTAGAATACTTGTTTTTCACATCTTTTAGCTTGTTTTTAATCTAAATCCTTCATGCTAGATAGCATATGTCACTAATTTGTAGCATATTCTGAGGGTTGATATGCAACTAATCACACTCTTTCTAGTTAGAAGAAAATAGGTCGATATTAGTGGTTTTGAATGTTTTATCTAACCTTTTGGACTAATGCAATGACTTATTGAGTGTTTGTGTCATTCTTAACAGGTTCCCAAATACACACACACAATAGCCTTGGGTGGAATCTGACTAAAGGTTAGACCCATAGAGATGGATCCCTGTGGGAATGAGGTATTGACCCCAAGGCTAGCGGAGATTGACTGTAGTATCAGAACAGTCGCAAATAGGTTATTGTTTGTATGTATAATTTATTACATAGCCTAAGATTTTGATGTAAAAGACCATGAGACTAAGGATTGAGATACACTAGTGACCAAGGGTGTACTTAGTTGGGAGCCTTTCATGCTTTGTGTGGATGATGTGCTAGCTTGATTCATAGATCTAGTCTGGTTTGACATAGTTTGTGCTGATGTTGCTTTCGTTAATCATGGAAAGACTTGGGATATCACGGGTTCCATTTGAGAGGTTTGAGCTATGTTTTGGCTTGATACAGGGTTCTCTAGCCAAATTGTTGACACGTTAAATTTAGAAGATGTTTTACTCCCTTATTAATCAACATGGTTAAAAACCTTTTGATATTTCTCTCTACCACATCATCAACTACCGTTGTTGAATTGGTGTCTTTCTCTATGTCTTCAAGCTCCTCCTTTATGACATCTTGGAACAGTGTTGGTCTACGGGGATTCTCAATATAAAGAGAATGACTAGTGTTTTTGAAAGGGTCATCCTCTCACTCTTATCTCCCCATGGGGGAAACTGGTTGATGTAGGACTCATCGGGTTGTGTCCCAGCCTTCTACCTAGTGAAAGGTCCTCCATAGGATGTATAAGACATAGTGTTGTCTAGATTGTTTCACTAAAATAAGTCATATAAAGAAAACAAAAAAAGGATAATATTTCTAAGAGATTCCAAGTTATGTTTGGACTAGGGTAATTCTAGGGACAGATTTGGATTTCTCTTGATCTCAAAAGAATCAGTGATATAAGATATGGATTCTGACTATTGCCTTGGACAAAGTCGTTGATAGAGATTGATGATTTGAGATAATGGGATCAAGATAATCAAGTCTGAACTTTTGAACTAACAATTTTTTAGACAATAATTGTGCTTTCAAATAATGGATGATCTTTAATGTTTAGAGATTCACACAATATTCTTTGCATTTTTCTTGGATGTACACACTAATCGCTTACACAAAATGTGGAATCTTTGTAAGGTTTTCAGGAAGAAAATAGATTCTTTCAGAGTTCTTGGCCAAGTGTGACAAAATTCCATCAATTGTGATAAAGTCATACGTCAACTACGGTAAATAATCACTAATTGTAGAAATTAAAGGCTCAAGTGTAGCATTAAATGGGTCGATTGCAGTATGCTTCAATCAATTGTAGAAAGATGTGGGCAATTGCGGCAAAAGGGGATAGGCTAAAAAGACCTCAAATTGGTGTATCTGTCTGATAATTTTGATTTCTAGAACAAGGATTCTAATTGCAGAACAAGTTTGTTGTTGACAGCCTAGACTTGAACACGTGGGACTCATTTTGACAGTTTTTATGATGTTGGGTTTGCATTTTTGGAAACTGATCATAGAACAAGCACAATAAACAATGTGTTTTGTAATCTAGCATGGGTCTTGAAACAAGGACAATTATATTAATCTAGGTCTAAATTGGCTTCAAAATATAGTTTTATAGGCCCAATTCTTGAATGTTCATTAGCTCATAGAGCAAGTGTCACACTACTAGGACACGAAGGTCTAGGACGTAAGCGCCCATGTTTTTTCCATTGCTAGATATTGTTGTCATGGTAGTGAAGATCTTTTCCACTACCACAATATCTTGGAACACATATGTTGGGGATCTTTGGGGGAAATTCTACAACCTCTTGCACTATAATAAGGTATTTTTCCAGAGGTGAATCAGGTTCACCTTTATTTAACAAGGTTATAGTAGGGTCAGTGGTGTCTATTCAATCAGTTTGTATGTGTGTGACTCGCTTAATTAAGAGCATATTTGACCATGTTGGCTACTTAGGGATATTCACCCGATCCAAGCTATCATCAACACCTATCGCTCGAGCTTGGCTAGATATAAAATAAAACTTTGGTTCGTGTCTTGTTTATATACCAATCGGAAGGATTTTTGGTTTAAGGTCATTCTCTGAGGAAGAAGAGCATTCCCCAGATAGGATTTTCTAAAAATGTATAAAGATTTTTAATCTAACAGATTTGTGCAAGCCCACCAATGACCCAAGACACAAGGTTAATCAATTTAAACACAAAAATTCCATGAGTGAACTAAGCTAATCACCCATACAAGCACCAATGTTAAATTTTAAAGCCCAAAGTAGGTGATGATTTTATTGTTCGATTTTAATGCACCAAATTGGAAGATTTTTTGTCTTTGTTCAATTTTTTAACCACCATGTCAATTTTAAGTACCAAATTTGAAAAATTGAGGTTCAAAATGTTTTCATGCAATGTTCATTTTAAGCACCAAAAACACAAATGAATAAATTTTAGGTTGCTTTGTTAACTATTTCCTCACCACAAGCTGTCAAAAAGTGATTAGTACCAAAATATTCTAACTAACAATTAAATAATATCTGGAAACTCTATAATTATTAAGAGTGTTAAGGCTTATGGTAACTGTGTACTTAGTTGTGAAACATTTGATAGAATCAAGATACATGTTGTAACCTTTGCTTTCATCTTCTGGTGTGATTGCCAAGATGGATTTTTGTTGCGTGTGGTAGTTAGTGGTTCTTCTTATGGAATCTCTCAATCATCTAGAACCTGGAGTGCGTCTGAATATCCTCTTGGCCATTAGTCATTTGCTCAATCCTTCACAAAAATCAAGAAAGAACACACAAAAAGAAAACTTTTCAAAGATTATTTTTTTGAAAAATTTGTCAAAACAATTTAAATAACAAAGAATAAAGTCCCTGTATAATTTCAAGACCTTTCCAAAAATGTAACTTTTTTTATAAGAAATGTTGATTTGTGTCTAGAATTATTTTTTTATGAAATATCATTAAAATTTTATAAAACATCGTAAAAAAATTAGAAAAATCTAAATTTTGGACTGTAGCTCTCTTATGTCAACAAATACCTGCAAAAAACATTTTAGATCATAATTCTTTAATTTGTGCCCTAGGGACCCATTTTATTAGAACAAACTAGTTTTAAAAGGTCTATTAGTTTTGCAAAATAACTTCATAGAAATTAAAATCACATAAAATAGACCCCCTCTATAATTTAAATACCTTTCTAAAAATGTAATTTTTTGAAAAGAAACTCTGATTTGTGCCCAAAAATGATTTTTTATGAAATATCATAAAAAATATTATCAAAAAAATAACAAAACTAAGAAAAATATGAATTTTGGTTTGTGGTCTCCTTAGATCAACGTCAACCTGCAAAAAAAAATTCATAAAAATATTCTATGTGGTTTCAAAGATATGACCGAATTTCACGTGTGCTGTAAGTTCACATCGGATGAACCAAATTGTATAGGTTGTGTTCTCTACACTCAATAATGAGGGTTAGTAGCACCGATTTGCAATGAAAGTAAATTAATCAAACTACTAAGAATGAACCTAAAAAAAATAAAATGACAAGCAATCAAGGAGGAATACAAATGAATGCAAGCCATCAAATCTTGAATCGTCTATTGTCTCTCTCTATTCCTTCTAAAATGTTGTGCTTGTGGTGCTTAGTATTGGTATGGGCAGCATCTATGACTTGAGAGCGTCGAGAATATGATATTGAATGTGTGATCGCAAGAAGGCTTGATGCTTGAACCAATCTAACAGAGTAAGGGTGCATACTAGCTTGAAATCCTGGATATGTGATTGTAAGAAGGCTTGATGCTTCAACCAATCTGATAGAGTAATGGCACCCGAAACCTTGAAATCCTAGATGTTGGATTGCAAGAAGTCTTGATGCTTGAACAAATCTGACAAAGTAAGGGCGCATGAAAGCTTGAAATCCTAGATCCTTCAAATGGTTATGAAGGGTTGATTATATAGAATATGGAAATGGTATGAACGGTTGAGATCAATCCCAGAGATTAGAGGATAAATGGTTGAGATCAAAGGGAACTGGAGAAGCCATCAGTAAACTCCACCTCCTCAACTTGGAGAGAGGAGATAAAGTTTGGTTAACTGAATGACTGATTATGCATTACCTTTTGAACTGAAGTGGTCATTTGGAGTTACCTTTTTGAACTGAAGAGGTAGGTGGAGTAATTCATATAATCGAAGATCTGATCAAGAGTTCTTTTTTTTAACTAAAGAAAGGACTTAAATGAATATTTAATTCATTTTTGTAATTAAAGTATTCAACATGTGAGATAATTGAATTCTTTTTGGTTTAGAATTGAATTATTGAATAAAATTAAATTAATTTTATGAAATTAATTTAATTAGAAGAATTAATTAATAAGTATAAATATTTAAATTTAAACTCTAGGAAATTGAATTTAATTAATTAATGGATATTAATCAATTAAGGTTAATTAATTAAATAAAATTAATTGTTTAATTAATTTTGGGGATTTGATTAGATGATTTGGGGAAAGAAATTAGAAGAAAATAGATGATTAATTAATGATTAAAAAACTATTAATTAATAGATGAAAATTAGTTTTTGTAATGTAAGGTCGCAAGTATGTCCATTTTAGGGTGTCTACACATAGGTCCACACAAGGAGATCCGTCTGGTGTCAACATCCTTAAGTATATTTTTTCATTGGTCATTCCCTCAAAATATTTCTAAAATTCTGCAAAATATTTTGGCCTTTGACAGAAGTATGTGTAGAGCTCGTGAACTAGTTCTTCAACTTTGGCTACTTGATCATACTTGTGCATAATTTTAAATGCTAAATTAAGTTTGTGTTCCATGCATTGAATGGGAACCATGTATGGTGCAATGCTCATTTTTCACTTTACGCATAGACTATTCCTTTTACCTTGCATCATTGTAGGTTCG
>MU225673.1:1070222-1084648 GCA_018584345.1 Thuja plicata
TATATATATATATATATATATTGCGGTATGGAATTCTACATCTTAACAACATAGGGTAGATGAAGTTTGTGCAGATGGTTCTCTATGGTATACACATGCATATAAATCCAAGAACTACTGTTCACTATTGTAACTTCATCTAAAGATAATGCTATAGATTTTAAATCCTTTTCTTTTTACTCCAGATCAGTTATTTCCACTTCAGAAAAACAACTCGCCAAATCTCATCCACTATTTACTAACCAATGAGTTATAGGATATCCTAGAACATTCGAATTTTTTAATAAACTAACAATATTATAGTAGTTTGTCATGAGAAAACCTCTGCTAAAAATGTTAAAAAGAGTAGCCAACTGAACAGTTTTATACATATATGTATCATCCATTACTTTTTAAAATTGATCTTTAAGTGAACCTATGCATTCCAGTGTCTTCTTCACCCTTTCTTTATGCTATTCATATTCCTCTACTTACTTGACATGCTACATTATTCCTTTTTTTTTCCATCTAACCACTGAGTGTTCCTTTCCATCTATGATTGTTTTCTCATACACTTTGCTAATATGCTTTTCTATTGTGTCTAATTTCAACTATATTTTTTTTTCTCCTTATTAAGTCTCCAACTACATATTAGATACTTGCATTCTACTAAAATTTTGCTTTTGTCTAGATTCGGCAGTTCAACAATGAATGGGTACCTTGAAACCCAATCCATCTTAAATGTCCTTGTCATTTCCCAATCATGCTCAAATTTTGTTGTTGTTTTTCATCTCCTCTTTTGTGTAATTCTACCATCATAATTGGAATTGTCAGTAGTAGTAGCACTGGCATTATCAACACTATATGCAGCATTCTTAGTAAAAATATCACAAACATTTCAATTAGCATCATCACTAGCATTTACACCAGCATATGTGACATTCTTATCAACAACATCAACAAAATTGCCAACAACAGCAACACTATCAGCAATAGTGTCATCGACATTATCAACCAAGTCGATTGTTTTAGTCATGCTACATTAGGTATCCATTGGAACATTATTTGTGACTGAGGCATCTGTGGCCATAAATGCATTGGGTACAAGTTTTTGTGGTGTGGGACTTTTTGATGGAACATGAAAGTATGACATTATATTATTATTTCTACATTTCAATGGCCTCCCTTCGATAGTTTAAGGAGCCTTGTTGCTCAACATCTCCCACTAATAGAATAGACAAGAAGGAAATTGTTTCCTATGAAATACAGTAACACACAAAAAGAGGGAAAATAAAACAAATAAATTATCTTACATAACAATGCATAACAATAAGAGGTCACTTTTACGATGCCTCTTGTTGAAACCGCTGTCGTTGTCACTTCCCGCCTGAAGGGGAATTTGAAAGTAACCTTTGCTACTGCTTCTCACTCATTGGGTTTTGGTGGATTGGTTGCTACCACTGGTGGGGGAGGGATTCCTGTGGTGTGCCCACTGCCTTCTGTGGCTGGGGTCTGTGTTGGTTCTGCTTCCTACACTGATGTGGCAGATTTTGAAGTAGACATTAACATGGATTCATTATTTTCTCCTCTTTATGGGAGGGGTAGCCACAAACCTAGATCCATTATGACTGTCTCTTTAATTGAGCCTTTAGTAGTAAATCTGGAAATAGGATTCAGTTGATGATATTTTTAAACATGTAGAGGACTATTCTTCTTTTGCTGCTATTTTTAGATTCAGGGGTTTTTGGCTGTCCCTTTCAGATTTGCACGCTTGGATGTCCAAAAATTAGGATCCTTTTTTGTTTGACTCCATTGATATATTCCCTATGCAAAGGGGTTTTTTCATTGTAAAATTTGACAATACTAAAGATCGGGACACTATTTTGCGTAGTTCTTTCACTGGGGAGGGACAATATACCCTGATGGCCAAACCTTGGCATATGAGTTTTGACCCCGCTACTGAATCATTCAATAAAATACCCTTATGGGTGAGGATCCCAAATCTTCCCCTACATCTCTGGATAGACACTATCCTAGAGGCTATGGGTGAGGCTATTGGGGATTTTCAGATGGTTGATACAGGGTCATCCAACATCTTTCATCTGACATTCACTCATATCCTTGTGGTGGTTTGATGTCTCTAAAGGTCAACCTGAGATGCTAACTCTGGCCTCTCCTTAGGGCTCTTAGATCTAGACCCTTTATTATGAGATAATTCTATTCAGATGCAGAAAGTGCCACAAGACTGGCCATATTGTTGTCGGGTGTTTATCAGATAGGGTAAAAATGAAAAAATTGCCCTCTTGGTGGGTGGGTGTTGATGACAACCATTATTTGATTAAGAAGGTTTCTAAGGATGGGGGTATGGAGGACTTCTCATCTCAGGATTCTCCCACTACTAATGCCTCTAATTCCGCTATTATGGATGTTGTCCTGGAAGATGTTTCTTATTTTGATTCAGACATTGTCCTGGGAAAGAATGTTGTTGTTGTTATGTTTGGTGGTGGGGCTGTTGTCCCTACTTCGATAGATGATGTTGTTGTCCTAAATTATAGCACTAAGGTTTATGGTGCCTAGTTTCCTTCAGGGGGTGTTTTTTTCCTTGTCCCTATCGAGACTACGGGGGTGGACAACCCTGCCTCTCATGTTGTGGGTTTCTCTGCAAAACCATTATCTTTGCATAATGATGCGGTGTTGATGGAGGAGGGATGGAAAACTATCAAAGGAAATAAATTTAATTCACCCAATCCTCCTTTTGATATGAGTTTAAGGTCACATAAGAGTGGGACTAAATGATTATATTTCTGCCCTTTTTGTTGATTGTTATTCTGGTCTTGGTTTCTTTTTGGTGGGAGCATATGCTTGCTTCCTTCGGTGTGTTTATTGTTGTTTCACTATTTTATTTTGGTTCTCTTAAAGTTTTATCTTTCAGTTTCTTGTTGTAAAAGGTTTCGGGTCCTTTCAAAACCCAATTTTACTTAATCAAAATAATGCATACCACGTAAACAATAAAAAATGAAAAATGAAAAAAATAAGTCCTAATAGTTAAGTTACAAGAAAATTATGAAATCACAATGACAAACACTAACAAAAATCTTATAACCTTTTTCACTTACCATTAGGTTTTCACAATGATAGGGTCTGTCAGTGACTCAACATCTAAAGAATTCCTAAGCAATTTTTATCTATAGCCTCTAGAAGTGCATACTGCTTCAAACAAAAGGTGTAAAATCTCACCTTCTCATGTATTTATGTGTATCATCCTAAAAAGTAAGCACCTTTATTATGTGTTCATTGTTAGCCTCATTTTAGTGTATATGGGTTCCCACATTGATTTCACGTTCTTCCAAGTGCTTATTCAACCTTTATTAATTTAAATCAATATTATGTGTCTTCTTTTATTAGTTTAAATTAATATTAATATTGACTCAATTTGTTCAAAACTCAAGGTTAGCCCTTATTTCTAAGAGTTCTCTATTTTTCCTCCAATTAAATATTTCATTTCATCCAATTTGACCTTTATTATTTTTTATTAATATTATGGGTCCTCCTTTATTAATTTAAATTAATATTGTGTGAATTCTCTTATTTTCTAAATTGGGTTAGACCTTTATTAATTTAAATTAATTTTGTGTTTTCTCTCTTAATTTATTCTCACAAGAAATCTAATTGTGGCTAATTATTTTATTTCCTCACTTTAAGATGGGTCTCACCTCATTTTAAAAGTTCAAGACATCTATCATGTCAACCTAGAGGTAATTTCATTTTGAGATATCTACATAAAGGCCTCTCTTCCCATTCATTTAAAACACAATTACAATTAACAATTACACACAATCAATCAAAAAATAAAGAAAATCCTCAAGATATTCAAGGCATTCTTCTTTCTCTTCATCAAGCATTATGGAAAACTACAACATTTATAATTTAAGGCTTTGGGTTACATTATTTCTTGTTAGGTTATTATGGAGTTCAAGATATTGCATCAATACTTGTGATCACATCCTAAGAGGCATTGTATCATCAAGGTATAAGGTGGTTTAAATTTCAGATCTAGTTGTGCGTGTGAAAAGTGGTTGATACTTGCAAGCTACAAACACACGCTTCAATGAGTCATTATGTGGTTAGCTTATCAAAACATGAAATCAAACATCAGCTAAACTAACTAAAAGTGACTCATTTCCTTCTAGTAAGCAAGAGTTTATAATTTGCTCTCAGGTCATTGCAAAAGTCCAGTGACTAAACCTGCTCTAAATGAAGGATTTAAAATCTAGATGATTGAGTAATCTAAATGCAAAATGCACTTGATTGTTTGTGGTTAATCCAAAGCTATTTAGATTGATTTGAAGCACCAAAATAAATGTTTGAATTATTTTAAAGCCCAAATTGAAATGTGTGCTCTAAATTATCAAACTTGAATGTTATGAAAATTACTTAAAATAAATAACAATATGCTAAATGATCAGAAGCTAAGAATGCTAGAAAATACTATAGAATAATGATAATGCAAAGTTCTGGGGTCCTTGTGAAGGAAAATAGGTTCTCTTTTATAGAAATCTCTCTTGAATGGATGGTTGAGATTGAAAAACAAAGAGTCCACAAGATTTGATTTGAGGAAGCACAATCCATGTGCAAGGAAGATGATTAGTCGAGAGAGGTAGTTGACTGAACTAACTGATTAGTTATTTTGGAAACTTCCAAAATTAGTTCTTAGTTAAGTGGACTATTTCCAAAATGAAAAATAGACAAGAATAAGTTAACTAAATAGAACAAGATAGTTTCCCATTCGAGATTCAGTTAACTAAAATTCATGACATAATATGAAATTTTAAATATTTAAAAGATTCTATATGCATTTTTTATTCAAATAATTAATTTAATTCCTTTTTGTATTTAATTGTAAATTTAGTAATTTATTTAATCAATATATTAGAATATCAATTAAATAAATAACCTAGGGTTTATTTGCCAATGTAATATATTTTTAGGAATTAATTAATTAATCAAGTATGATGATTAATTACAACCTAGGGTTCAGGTCAGATTAGCTTGAAATTGAAGAATTGCCTATTTGATTTAGGACTTAGAATAATCAAAATTAGGGTTTCTTGATAAGTGATAAGTGATTGAGATTAGGGGTCTAAGGTTTAGATGACCATTTTTAGGTCATTACATTTTCCCCTCTTTGAATTGATGTGTGATCAATGCATTGATTCAAAGACCAGTTAGAGATAAGACAAATAATAGTTTGATTTGAATTTATGAAACCATTCTTGTCGATGAAGACCGACTCAGAGCTTGATTGGATAAAGATCAATCAAAAGATATAAAACAAATACTCAATTTGATATGAAGGGATGAAACTAAATATCTATTGGGAACTCTTATACCTTGTGATTGATTTGAATGGATACACATTTTTATTTGAAGCAATGAAACTAATAACCGTTAAGAGATTTTACTTGCAATAAAATTAACTTGATTTGAAGCGATAAACCCAATTTGATCAATGTATCTGGTTTCATCGATGGATGACCTGTATAAGACTGATCTATCTAGTTTCAAGTGTATCCCTTAGTGTATAAGACAATTACTTAGGTTGCCTTTGATTAAAGATAATCTCAACTTGATTTGAAGCGATAAAGATGAGATGCCCCAAGAGATGAGATCTTGATTGATGATGTGATCACTAAACTGTTGATGTCTTGATCCTACCCCCTCAGGAGCAAAATAAAAATATGTCTAGGTGCCCAAATGATTGGAAGCAATTTGATTGATAACATGATGCATGAATAATCTGATCTAATTAGAAAAGAGGTCCCAAGTGGTTAGGACAGGATTTGTACTTGATGGGAGGTGTGGTTGACTAGATTTGACTAAAATTTATGATATGAGGATTGGCCAGAAGAAAAATATGAGAGATTTCCATTACTTTGGAGTCCAGACAGACTGTTTGTGAAAGCGGTCAACTGCAGTTGATTGAAAAGGTCAAACGTAAAAAATAATAAGTAAAATGATCTCAGAATTCAATTTTGATCATGAAAAATAGAATTAGGATCGTCGAATTAGCTAGAAATGTCATTTTCACATCAATCAATGCATAAATGTCCACTTCACAATGAGAAGATTTACTAATGAGAGACTTAGATCCTTCACATTGGAGAAACATAATGATATTCTACAAATTTCAACACCGTGTAGATGCAATGCAAGACTACCATGAATGCAACCTAAGGTGTAGTCACTAAACTTTAGCCTTGAAATTTTTCATCATTGAGAATTTTGGAACATCAGAGTTGCTACAATCCTTAATGGTGCCACTGTGACCACAAGAATATGAATATGACTTTCACCAGATAAGATATGGGAAACTAACATAAGCATCAGGGAACAAACTTTGAGATTACCTAAACGTTGTTTCCAGTTGATGTTGCAAGAGTACACCAGTATCAAGGAATTCAAAGCTGAGACAACCATGAATGTGTTCTTTTGTAAACAAGAAAAGCAATAATAGTCAAGGAGATAGTTTTGACATCACCTTGTCGTACAAGTAAATAGGATCGAGGGATGTGAGGCTTTTTCCCTTTAATGCAGGAGCTCTTATCATATACACCTTGTTTATTTGACATTGTAGCATCATCAGGACCACACCAACAAGTACCATACAAAGAAAAGATTAAAAAAAATCAATGAGAGAAGACAACATACAAAGAGAAGTTCAACATACTTCAGCTAGTTTCAGAAAAAATTGGATGTGTACATGTATGAAGTGTTGAGAAACACCATTGTGCTTGTGAGTGCATTGTATTTGATTGTTATCGATCTGTTGTTTACATTTTCATTACCGAATGTGTGTTGAAAAACACAGATGTATCCAAATAGGTAGTGTTAAGAAACATTATTGATTAGAGTGTTGAGAAACACCAGTGTGTCAGTAGTGAACTGTCCTTCAAAAATGACAAGATAATTGACTCTGATTGGTTCATCGATTGATCAATGTGGGGCCCTTGCCCCCTAATAGAAAATTTGGACAAAAGATAATTGAATTGACTCATACTGCTTGAAAAAATCTGATTTTATTGCCCCTAGACCATGACTATGGATTGGTTTTAAGCCATGAGAGATCTCAAAAGAACTAGCGTGTCACAAAAGTGATTGAAAAATTATGTACAAACTAAAGCAAAGGATTTTAGCCAATTCTGAGCATTGATAGATGGAGCACTAAGTACAAGATGTTCTTGTTTACTAGGTTTTCACCTACTTGGCAGAGATTCTATTTTTTCTACCAGGGTGCCTGTTTACTAGGTTTTCACCAAGGCACTTTTTCTTCTTTTTTCTTCTTTTTTTGTATTTTTCAAAAAAAATTGTGTTTTTGTTTTCTCTTTTTTTTTTTGTGATTCATCAAGGCGCTTGTTTACCAAGTTTTCACCAAGATAACCATTTTTTCAGGAATTTTTCCAATTTTTATCTTTTTTAGTATCATAAATATGTACATGCTACTAGTCACCAAGAATGCCTTAGGTGTAGAACTTATTTAGATAGAGTGTTGATGGGCTCCTAGAGGTGTTCTCCTTTAGGTGTGGAGAGTCAGTAAGCTTTGGAGCCAAATGTTGCAGTTATGATATAAGGACCCAGCCATTTGGGTTAAAATTTTCCCCTTTTTTTGTTATGTGACTAACTACGGGGATTCTCTCTTAGTACTAGGTCACCCACCTGAAGTTCTCATGGTTTGACCTTTTTGCTATATCCTCTAGAAATTATTTTCTGATAAGCTCTGAGGTGATCAAATGTCACTTGCCAACACTCATCTAGAATTTCTAGTTCTTGCAGCCTTGAGACCCTTTGATCTTCATTTGTAATTAGCCTTTGTATAGAAACCCTTAGAGATGGGAGTTCTACTTCTATGGGTAATACTGCCTCTGCTCCATAGACGAGAGCAAAGGGGGTTTCCCTCATAGGGATTTTGATACTTGTTCTATAAGCCCATAGTGCAGGATTGATCTGCAAGTGCCAATCTCATCCATATTTGTTCATGGTACGGTGTAAGATTTTTAGGAAATTTTTATTAGAGGCCTCATCCTGCCCATTACCTTGTGGATAGTAAATGAAAGAGAAGTGTTGTTTAATCTTGAACTTCTCACAAATTTCTTTGATATTGGCATTTTTAAATTGCCCTACAATGTTAGTTTTAATGGTTGAAGGAATGTAATATCCACAGATAATGTGATTCAAAATGAATAAGGCCACGTGTTGGCCAATAGCTTTTATTAGAGGGATCGCCTTGAACCAATTTGTGAAATATTTAGTAGCGGTGATGATGTACTTATGCCTATTAGAAGAAGATGGGTATCTCTGACTGATGAGGTCAAATTCCCACTATTGGAATGTCTAATGTCTGATAAAGGGAATCAGTTCCCTCTCTAGAGCATGTATAATATTTCCATGCAATTGGAATTTCTTACACGTCTTTGCATATATTACCACTTCATTTTCCATGTCTGGCCAATAATAACCCTCTCTCAGTAGATTTCAAGCTAGAGTTATACCATTAGAGTGAGAGCCACAAATACCATCATGGACCTCATTCAATGCACATTTAGACTTATGTTTTTCTAGACAACTAAGAAACATAATATATAGTCCTCATCTATAAATATCATCAACCATGAGAGCATACCGTGAGGCATTATGGAAAAGGTGTCATCATTCATTTTGGGTAAGTGCATCAAGCATGACCTAATGGCGTAGATAGGAATAGACATATTTGTACTGGGATGACTCATGTCCTATGATAGTATAGACCATGTAGGAGTCAAGGGATTTGTAATCATGGAAATGAAGTTCTTCCACCAGGAACTCATAGCGGAAGTATTCCTCTTAGGGTTGTGAGGACGCTAGTGTAGCCATTACATTGGCTTCTCTGTTGTGTGTCCTTGGGACCTGCTGAAATGTGATATAGGTAAAATATTTTTTGAATTCATCAACCATTATATTATAAGTTATGAGTTTATCATCCTTAGTTTTGTAAACATCGTTAGTTTGGTTGATGATGAGTTGGGAGTCGCCATAGATGTGTAACTCAGAGATGTTCCATTCGATAGCCAGTTTGATTCCATTTACCAAGGCTACATATTCAGTGTCATTATTTGTACAAGGGAAAAAAATATTGTATGCCTTTGGGATGGAATAAATATGAGGAATGATGAATAGTACACCTACACCTGAACCCATTTGTATGAAAGATCTGACAAAGAACATTTTCCAAGACTTGTGAGTTATATGTAGGATAGAGCCATCTAGATATTCAATATTGATAGGGAGATCATCTTGTAATGGGATTTCATCCACTTGATCTAAAATATCCTGTCCTTTTATTAATTTGTGCTCAAAATATTTGATGTCAAACTCACTAAGGAGCATGACCCATTTTTCTATCCTATCAGTTAAAGTCGCTTTACTCAAGAGATATTTCAATGGATCAATCTTTGCAACTAGCTTTGTAGAATGAGATAACATGTAATGTCTCATGTTATGAGATGCAAATACCACCATGATATGATCTTTCTCTATCACTTAATAATTAATCTCATATGAGACCAAGTTTCTACTGATGTAGTAGATGACTCGCTCTTTCTTATTCTCATCTTCCTGTGCCAGAAGTGCCCCCAGTGATGTTTTTATGGTAGATATATACAATATCAATGGTTTTCCTATTGTAGGAGGCATTAACATTAGTGGGTTAGCTAGGTATCCTTTGATCTAATCAAAGTTCTTGGTACATTCTTCATCCCATTGATATGTGACTCCCTTATGCAGATTTTTTGTGAATGGTTGTGACTTGTCTGCCAATTGTGAGATGAATCGTCTGATAGGATGAATTCTCCCTTGGAGTTTCCTCATTTGAATAATGTTTTTAGGTGGTGGCATCTCTAAGATCGCTTTTACTTTTGTAGGGTCTTCCTTGATTCCTTTCGCTGAGATAATGAATTCCAACAATTTTCTAGAGGTTACACCGAATGCACACTTCTTTGGGTTTAGCCAAAGCTTGAACTACTCCATTCTATCAAGAATTTTACCCAAGTCATATAAGTGCATGGATCTTTCCATAATTTTGACAAGTGTGTCATCCATATAATCTTCCATGTTCTTATACATCATTTCATGAAAGATTGTTGTGACAGCACGTTGATAAGTAGCCCTTGCATTTTTTAGTCCAAAGGGAATAACATTCCATAGTAAAGTTCCCCAAGAACATGTGAAGGCAGTATTTTCTTGATCTTTTGGAGCAATCTTGATATGGTTATACCTGGAGAAACTATCCATGAGATAGTACATTTCATACCTAGTTGTCATATCCACAATCATATCAATATTTGGAAAAGGAAATTCATCCTTTGGACAAGCCTTGTTAAGGTCCCTGAAGTCAGTACACACTTAGATATATTTTTATAGCTTTGATAGCGATATAATATTTGAAATCCACTATGTGTAATCAATAGCTCAAATTAACCCAACTTTGAGTAGTTTTTCCAATTCTTCCTTTAATAACAAAGCAACATGAGGGTGCATTTTTTGGAGCTTCTATTTCACTAGTTCTACACCTGGTGCAATAGAAATATGCTGCATAATCAGATTTGGATCTAAACTAGGCATGTCTGAATAACTCCATGAAAAATTGCTCTTTTTCTCTTTAAAGAACTCAGTGAATTCTTTGATCTCTTCTATTGAGAATGATTGTGCTACATGAATGATGTGTGGATGGTATACTATCCCATATTCACAGGTTGTGTTTGTTCTATCAATACTGATGAGCATTCCTAGAAGTGACTAGGAAAAGTATCAAGTACCTCATCCTTTGGCGCCTCAAAGAGGTTTCACCATCAGATGCATCTTTTCCTTTTACTATTTTGTGTCCTAAAACTGCCACAATGTATTTTTCACCTTCAGAACTTCTATTCTTTTTTTGTTTTAATTTTGGGACTGAGGTACTTGATATCTTCTTCATTCATATTCATGTGAGGTTCACTAATGGAAGAAGTTACTTGTTCAATAGTGTTTAGGTAGAAGGATACAACATACTCATTAGGGAATGTAGGAAGATTTATAGGTTTTATTTGCAAGCCCCAGTCAATGAGTTTAGGATGTACAAGTGTGAATGGATTGGAAGGTTCAAGGTTGTTCATAGTATTTTCATCATAAACCTTGATAGTTAAGTAGAGACCTAAATCGGTACCCTATATAGATGAGTTCAAATTAGTAAGATCCTTAATGGAATCATCAAAGCCCATATCAGGGATTAGAGGTTCTAACTCATTAGATCTAGACCTTGAACCTTCACCTACCTTGAATGGAGTTACATATTTGTTTATTGTATCCATATCTTTGTCTTGAGTTTCCTCTGACAGACTATCAAACTCATACTCATGAGAGTTTTTTTCAACATAGTTTACCATATCTAGAATGTGTGTGAAGTCCACCCATTGCCCCCAGTTTGGGTGAGTTCTATATAAGAACTCTTCTATGGTTAAATTTATAATTTCTATATCTAGATCTTGTTGAGATGTGGTGACCTCTAATTGATCAAGAACCATTGGTGATTCTTGTATGTGGCAAATTTGGCCTTGTTAATTCACCATACACTTCAACATAGTCTTTCTTCATCAGATACACACAAGACTGAATATGAGATTATTCATCCTATTTGCCTGCATGATTTGACCTGTTGCCTTCTATCCAAATGGGGTTTTCAAAATAGCTTTCAGAACAAGAGTCTCACAACCATAGACCAATCTAGGAACGAAGGATTTTTCTCCATGAATGCAATACAATGCAAGATTAATCTAAGAATTGAAAGATGTAAGATAATCTAAGACATGATTTCAATGCAATTATTCTAGAAATTGAAAGTAATCTATTGCAAAATGAAATTATTCTATATGAGATATCAAGAAATGTGACAATAATTTAGTATTCTAACAATGCAAAAGTGAGTGGGGGTTTTGAATGAAGAATGAGAGTTCTTTTATAAACTCAGAGATGATCAGAATATAAACGTTCCTCTTTGAAATAAAACAGATAGAAAAGCCAGTTCAGAATAGAAAGCTTTATTCAAAAGAATACAATAAATTGTTTTCTCTCTGCTTTAACTATTTTCTTTCTTTGATTTAATTCTGTTTTATTTGAATTAAATTGTTTTCTTTCTCTTTAAAGCACAATTAATTCAAAGTTTCCATTTTTGAATAAAAGAAAGATTTTTGATAGAATATTCAATTAATTAAATAAACATGACCTCATAATTGTTTTTTCTCAATTATCTGAATATTAAATTCAATTATTGAAAAAGAGCATATTTATTTAATAATTAAATATCATTTAATTCTTTTTTTATGTGTCTCAGCTAAAGAGAGTCAATTTAATTTAATTAAAGTGCTAGGACTTTAAAATTAAATTAATTCAATCATAAGGTTTGTTTAGCCAATAGATATTTAAGAATTAAATATAATGTATGATTAATGCAAATTTAGGATTTTCTATATTTGACACTTAGGTCGAGTAGAGTTAGTTAAAAACTCAGAATTGCCTAGTACAATAGGACTTTGATAATTCAAAGGAATAACAAATGCAACAAAATTGGTTAAGGTTGCAAGATGCCAATTTTGGGGTGTTACATTTTGCCCCTCTTTGAATTGATGTGCAAGCAGTGCATTGATTCAAAGAATAGTCTAATACTTGAAGCATAGAAGAATAGATTTTAAAATTTGATGATCAAAGCCATCTCCAGAATAGAGCTTGACTCTTCGAAGTCTAGGTTAGGTTTCCAAGATGACGGTCAAATAGATATCTTTCACAAGACTGTCCCCAGAACGAGGCTCAACCTTCAGGAGTCAGGATTAGATTGCCCCAATACCTATCTCAAAAGATAGTAAAATAGTGCTTTAGGACTATCTCCAGAATGAAGCTTAGTCCCCCAATATCTAGGTTAGATTGCCCAGACACTAGTCAGATTGACATCTTTCACATGGTTATCCCTAGAATGAGGCTTAACCTTCAGAAGTCAGGGTTAGATTGCCCCGATACCTATCTCAAAAGATAGTAAAATAGTGTTTTTAGGAATATCTCCAAAACAAAGCTTAGTCCCCCAATATCTAGGTTAGATTGCCCAGACATTGGTCAGATTGACATCTTTCACAAGGTTATCCCCAGAACAAGGTTTAACCTTCAGGAGTCAGGGTTAGATTGCCCCGATACCTGTCTCAAAAGATAGATATAGATTTTAGGACTATCTCTAGAATGAAGCTTAGTCCCCCAATATCTAGGTTAGATTGCCCAGACATTGGTCAGATTGACATCTTTCACAAGGTTATCCCCAGAACAAGGTTTAACCTTTAGGAGTGAGGGTTAGAGTGCCCCGATACCTATCTCAAAAGATGGATATCTTTCACAAGACTGGCCCCAAAGCGAGCCTCAACCTTCAGGATTCAGGGTTAGATTGCCCTGATACCTGTCCCAAAAGATAGTAAATAGAGGTTTTAGAATCATCTCCAGAACGAAGCTTGATTATCAAGAGTCAGGGTTAGATTGCCTCAATACATGTCCCAAAAAGATAGATATATTTCACAAGACTGTCCCCAGAATGAGGCTCAACCTTTAGGAGTCAGGGTTAGATTACCCTGGTACCTGTCCCAAAAGATAGATTTCAAGAATCATCTCCAGAATGGAGCTTGATCCTCAAGAATCTGAGTTAGATTGCTCAGATACTTAAAAGATGACAAGATGTAAGGAACAAAGATGCCCTTATTGATTGTGGAGTATCCAATTTTGACTGTGAGGTATGAAAAATTGAACATGCCCCAAGTGATGAGATGCCCCTAGCAATGAGGACTTTTCAAAATCAGATTAGATTGATTGAAAAATAGATTCAATGATGTAATCATCCTACCCCCTCGGGAGTGAAATGGAAAGATAACACACCATAATGATGATGGAGAGTGAAAAATTGCAGATAGATGTTGAGTCGGAGATCAAGAAGAACTCAGAATAGATTATGGAAGAATTCAGAAGACTCAGAATCAATTTTGAGTGATTTTGAGGTCTGGTTGACCAAGTGTGAATAGAGTTGACCAAAGTTGACCAGAGTTGACTTTTGAAGAAAAAAGTCAAGTATTTCAAAAAATGATGATATGATAATATTCTGACAAGAAAGCGACATCAGAAAGTCGACTGCACAAGTGTCCAATCACGTCGGTCCCAAAAATTTTAAAATACAATTTTGAGCTATATAGAAGTGTTAGATTTCAATTTCGATCACAAAAATGGATTCAGAGCGGTCAAATTAGGTAGTGGTGCAATTTTTGTGCAAAACGGAGCACTTTGAAAAATTAGGTCAAAACCTATATAAGGATGAAAAGGGTCATTTTCAAATCATTTCAACCCTTTGACTTTTGAGA
>MU225673.1:1084698-1114170 GCA_018584345.1 Thuja plicata
TGAAAAATTAGGTCAAAACCTATATAAGGATGAAAAGGGTCATTTTCAAATCATTTCAACCCTTTGACTTTTGAGAATTGAGCTCTGAGTAGAAAATGAAAATGGTGGTCCCCTATAGCAGTCATTGATTTGAGCGATCCAGGAGACACAGCCGGCCCACAGCATACGAGCCTCCTGTAAGTAGTTGGCAAACCCCTCTGTAATTCAAATTTTATTCATTTCAGTCAATTTTTGCTCATTTTTTACATTTTTGAAAAGTTGAGTCGCGGGTCTTCCCGTGCCCCGTAGGGAAATCTCGCGTGAAGAAATGACATTTCATGCCACTCGGTGCGGAATCTCGTATGGGAAAGTACCCAGTTTCATGTGAGAAACCCCTTGAGAGGGAATTTTCTCGCGCGAACAGGCATAAGAGTTCGCACAAAATGCTAGTATCACGCGATGCAAAGAACTTCTTCACGCAAAAGAGAACTTCTTCGCGCAAAATTTTTCTTCTTCGCATGAGAAAAAGTGGTCTGAATGAGCATAAAATCAGTCTGTGTCGCATCCAATAGCTCTTGCGTCAGCGTCATTACTGTTTGTAGGATGTCTTGAATGATATCTTATCTCATTATGCTTTGATTATTGTCGATTACTGATCATGCTCTGTTGTTTGTATGTCTTACAGGTTAACTTTCCACATATTGAATTCAGATCGCATCATCCGACGAT
Source organism: Thuja plicata (assembly GCA_018584345.1). Lineage (NCBI taxonomy): Eukaryota > Viridiplantae > Streptophyta > Pinopsida > Cupressales > Cupressaceae > Thuja > Thuja plicata. The sequence continues at coordinate 1,085,407 of MU225673.1, forward strand.
CAGCAGATTGGTATCTCAGTTAGATGATGCTGAGATGGCACACATAGGCACGTTGGGATTGAGAACTTTATGTGATATACCTGAGATTCAAGTCAATCATAGATTGTTGGGGGCTTTGGTCAAGCGTTTCCATTTAGAAACAAACACATTTCATTTACCACAGGGGGAGATCACCATTACTCCTGAGGATATCTATCAGATCTTGAGGATACCATTTGTCAGTGTCCGAGTTGAGTATGAGACATGGCCCAAGTTGGGCACAGCAGCTCTGAGAGAGATCTTCCAGGATGACCTGGTGATGGGCAGAGTGATCCCATGGGAGGATCTGATCAGTGAGTACGGTCTGACTCACAAGTTGCCCGTAGTTTTAGCATGCTTCCTTGGGTGCTACTTGATGCCTGACCGTGGATAGCATGGGCTAGAGTGCGGTTGGGGGAGGATGCTATGGCTAATGATAGCATGACCGCAGCACTACGGATGGGGCCAGTGTATGCTAGCACACATGTATCATGAGATGCGTGCGATCACCTATCGGGAGGCGAAGAGCATGGCCGCAGGAGTCTTTGTATTACAGGTATGGGCTTAGGAGCATCTTCCCATCACCAAACCCATTTTCAAGGATATGAGGCAGCCATTGGAGCCTTATATTTACCTGTATAGGGGGATGATTACCCAGCCTGTGCTAGGTAAGGTTGATTAGTGGCGATCTCAGCTCGATAATCTAGCAGCAGTGATATGGAGGCCTTGGAGGTTGATAGAGGCCTGGGATGATGCAGCAGAGCATCTGAGTCATATGTTTTGTTCTTGTGCGATGATAGGTCTTACCATTACAGTGATTGAGAGATTCCCGTAGAAGCGGGTATGGCAGCAATTTGGTCACCCACAGGACATCTCCCAGGAGTATATAGTTTATGCTCGATTCACCGATGAGTGCAAGAGAGGCTGGGGGATCAAGTTGGATCAGGGGTGCACGATGATAGATATCCGCGCATTGGTCCCAGTTCAATGGGATTACCTTAGAGATGTAGCAGATGCCGGCGTGACCACCGAGTATAGGGAGCACTTCATTACGCACCCTTTTTTGAGATTCACAGATCTAGTAGGGATAGTAGGCTGAGCATAGGTGGTGCCTCCGCAAGTTGTACAACCACAGGTGCAGATGCCTCCACCACAGTAGAGGGTATAGTCAGGGTTACAGTAGGGTCCCCGACCTAGGACAGTACAAGTTGACATCCCTGCCCATCATATGGGGATGGATATTGGAGCTAGCAGCAGTGGCAGTACCAGACAGTCTCATCGACGGCCGATAGCATAGCTAGATGAGGAGCAGTAGGTACCTCCATAGGAGGAGGGACAACAGGATGATCCTATGTAGGAGGATCAGCCTACGCATGATACAGCACAAGGCCCACAGTGTCGATCTCGAGAGAGAGTTCGATAGCTCATGAGGCAGGTGGGAGATTTGACTATTTAGGTAGCTGTGTGAGATTCACAATTACTGGATAGAGATGGGGAGATACAAGATCTCTGAGAGCATCTCCAGGAGACACAGGAGGAGGTGCATCATCAGACAGCATGGGCGACCTACTACTATGCATCATATATAGGTGTGGTTCCTGACGAGGCATCTCAGGTGGCCAGATTTTTTAGTTACACGAGAGGGTCAGAGGGAGCATAGATGGCACCTCCAGCAGATAGGGCCCCACCTCTACCTCCTCTAGGTGATGAGGGAGAGGGCCAGAGCTAGGATCTTGATAGACAGATAGAGATGAGATCATAGGATGTATCTGATGCATTGGCATCCTTGTATTATATCACCATTTTGAGATAGATTGTGCTCGAGCAGCACCATTTTGTATTTGTATTGACACATTATATATATATATATATATATATATATATATATATATATGAGCTCATCTTTTGGTATCATTGCATATTGTATATTGTCTTTTATGAGATGTTTCCTATATGCTTAGATTTTTAGATGATTCATAATGTATGCAAATGGATGAACATGTTTGAAAGAGATGTATGAAATGCACATGTATGAATGTAAAGATGTATGTATGTATGTAAATGAATTATGTAAATGCAATGTGAAAATGAGAATGTAAATGTAATGTATTTATGAATTATGAATATGATTATGTATATGGTACTAACATCTCATGCAGGACAACAAATGCTAACCAAAAGAGTATGTGAAGAATCGAGAGCGAGGACCAAACACTTGTGCAGTCATGATGAAATGTGAACGGTGAAGAAGAACTCTCCAAAGTATGAACCCACAAGAATTCAATGAAGAGAACACTGAATCATTGTCACAATGCAAGTCTAGAATGAAAATGCAATCCTATGCTAGATGCAATATGAAGGTGCAATTCTAGGACATGGTTGTGAGACCCATCGTATAATCATCATCATTGAGTATTTTTTAGAACATCAAAGTTGATACAACCCTTACTGGCGCCACAATGCAACCATAAGGATATGAATATGACTTATCATCAGATGAAATGTAGGAAACAAACGTAAGCACCAGGGCACAAAAGCCAAGATGACCTAAACATTGTTTCCAGTTAATGTTGTAAGAGTACACCAGCATTGAGGCATTCAAAGTCAAGATAACCATGAGTGTGATCATGCGTAAACAAATAGATCAATAACAAACAAAAAAATAACAAACAGAGCAATAATAGGCAAAGAGATAGTACCAACCTCACCATGGCGTAAAAATAAACAAGATCGAGGGATGTGAGGCTATTCCACCTTATTGCGGGAGCTCTTATCACATACACCCTATTTATTTAATGTTTCTGGATCATCGGAACTACACCAACAAGTAGCAGACAAAGAAAATAGCAATGAAATCCATAAGAATAGACAACATACAAAGAAATATTCAAGCATAGCTCAGCCAGTTTCAAAGTTTTGCAGATGTGTATGTGTATGACGTGTTGAAAAACACCGTTGTGCTTGTGAGTGCATTGTGTTTGATTGTTATCGAAAGATGTTTACGTTTGATATATTTGACGTGTGTTAAAAAAATAGAGATGTGTCCAAAGATAATGTTTAAAAAAACACTGTTTATGGTGGTGTTGAAAAACACCAGTTTGTGTCAGTAGAGATTTGTCCTTGAGAAGTGACAAGATTACTGACTTAGGTGTAAACCAAAGACGCGATCAGATGGGGGACCCATGCCCCCAAGTAATGATGACTAACTTGACATATGTTGCAAGGACAAATGAGATTTGATTTCCCCCAAATGTATGGTGTTGAATCAATGACAAGTCAGGAGGGTCCGCAAAGGAACCACAGTATCATGAAAGTGACCAAAAGCTATGTACAAACTAAAGCAAAGAATTGTCAAGACTGAGTATTGAAAGATATAGCATTTGAGGATAACTCCAACTGTAACAAATGTGAGAAATCTTTATAGAATAGCGATAGTAGGTAGACGCAGTGATAACCACTGGTGACTGACGCGAGAGAGATGCTCAAATGAAATGATCATAGTATAAGCTAGAAATCAGTAGGCAAACGCAGTGAGAACCACTGGTGACTGATGTGAAGAAGATCCTTAAAAGATAAATAGGACAGGGCCCCCTAGATCAGGAGGGTTGCCCTGAGAGTATGACCAGTTTCAATCCATGTGAGTTGGTGTCTTGACGGGAACTGAAAGAAAATGTAAGCAGGAAAGAATGGAAAGTAGCAATGCAAGAAAGCAAATGTGTAAAGCCAAGTGGTGCTACGATAGATATAGCATTGTGGAACAAGAGGCACCTGTTTACCAAGTTTTCACCTTCTTGGCAGAAATTCTTTTTTTTTTTGCTACCATTATGCCTATTTGTCAGGTTTTCATCAATGGCACATTTTCTCTTTTTCTCTTTTTTTTGTATTTTTCAATTTTTATATTTTTTTATATTTTTGGAATATATGATTTTTTTTGGAGATACATCAAAGCGCCTATCACTAGGTTTTCACTAAGATGATCATTTTTTCAGGACTTTTTCAGATTTTTAGAATTTTTTCAGGACTTTAGTATATACATGAGCACACTGAAGATGCCTCAGCTGTAGAACTGCTTCAAGTGAAGAGCGTTGATGGGCTCTTTGAGTTGTTCTCCTTCAGTAGTAGAGAGTTGATAGGTACTAGACCCAAACACTATAGTAACAATATACAGACCAAGCCAATTAGGTTCAAACTTTCCTTTCTGGACCCGATGTTGCTGATTCTTAGGGTTCTCCCTCAGAATGAGGTCACCTGCTTGGAAATCCCTTGGTCTAACCTATTTTTTATAGCTCTTGGACATCCTCTTTTGGCATTCTCTAAGGTGATTGAATGCCACTTGGCAACGTTCATCAAGTAATTCTAGCTCTTGTAGCCGAGATATTCTGGTATCTTCATCAATAATGAGGCCTTTCAGAGAGACTCGTAGAGAAGGAATCTTGACCTCAATAGGTAGCACAACATCTACTCCATAAACCAATGCATAGGGAGTAGCGCCCGTTGGTGTTCTTATACTTGTCCTGTATGCCCAAAGAGTTGGATTGATCTGGAGATGCCAATCTCATCCAGATTTATGCACTATGTGATGCAGGATCTTAAGGATTGTTTTGTTGGATGCTTACACCTATCCATTACCCTAAGGATAATAGATGGAAGATCAATGTTGAGTAATTTTAAATTTAGAGCATAGCTCTGTCAAATCCTTTTTTTAAATTGTCCCCCATTATCTGTGATAATCGCTGAGGGTACAACATGCCTATAGATGATGTAGTTGAGAATAAACATAGCTACTATTTTGCCACTGGCAATGGTGAGAGGGACTACCTCCACCCACTTAGTAAAATAATCTGTAGCTGTGATGATAAACTTATGTCCATTAGAGGATGAGGGGTAGATCTGACCCACCAAATCAAAGGCCCATTGTTGAAATGGCTAGAAAGAAATGAATGGAATAAGCTCCTTGGCAGGAGCATGAATCAAGTTTCCATGTAATTGACATTGTTTGCAGGACTTAGCAAACTATGTTGCTTCTTTTTCCATATTTGTCCAATAGTAACCAGCTCTAATAAGTTTACAGGCCAATGTTAGGTTGTTAGAGTGTGACCCATAGATGCCTTCATGCACCTCTAATAACACTTGTTTGGATTCATCATGTTCTAAAAACCTAAGGAGGGTACCATCTAGACCACGTCTATACAAGTCATTAGCGATGATGATGAACTATGAAGCACTGCAGATTAGGTGAATTTTTTCATTCTGGGAGTAAGTGTCTGGAACAATCTGGTCATGAAGGTAGGAGAAGATGTGATGGTAGTGAGATGAGTCATGTCCTATAACAGAATAGATCATCTGGGAATTAGGGGAGTCATAGGCTGGGTAGCGTAACGTCTCCACTAGGAATTTGTGTCTAAAATCATTTTCAGGCATCTATAGCATAGAGGCAAGAGTAGCCATGGCATCTGCCGCTTTATTATCTACCCTCAGAACCTGTTGAAATGTGATATAAGTAAAATACTATTTAAGATCATCAACCAACCATTTATAAGGTACCAACTTGTCATCCTTTGTCTGATAGATATTATTGACTTGATTGATGACTAGTTGTGAATCTCTAAGAACATTTAGTTTATCTAAGCACCACTCAAGGGCAATCTTCATACCATTGATTAGGGCTTCATACTCAGCAATGTTGTTTGTACAAGGAAACAACATCTTGCATGCTTTTGGTAATGAGTACCATTGAGGTGTAATGAACAGTATCCTAGCACCTGACCCCTGTTGGGTGAATCAACCTTCAAAAAACATAGTCCATGATCAATGTGTAAGGAGTAATATGGACTCATCTAGAAATTCATTGTGCAATGGTTGATGATCAACTAGAGGTGCTTCTACCAACTGATCTTCTATTTCTTGGCCCTTAATGGCTTTCCTTTCAACATATTCAATATCAAAATCACTGAGAAGCATGACCCATTTAGCTAGTCTACCTGTGAGGGTAGCTTTATGGAGCAGGTATTTCAAAGGATCAATTTTAGCAATTAGACATGTAGTATGAGCCAACATATAGTGCCATAATTGTTGTGAAGCAAACACCACTGCAAGGCACACCTTCTCTATAGAAAAATATTGTTTTTCATATGAGACCAGAGTTCTACTAATGTAATAGATAGCTCTCTCTTTCTTGTGCTGATCTTCTTGAGCCAATAGGATACCCAATGATGTATCAATAGTAGATATGTAAATTATAAGTGGCTTCCCATGGATAGGAGGCATCAAGATTGTTTGATTCACAAGATACTGTTTGATTTGTGTGAACCCTTCATCACATTCTTTGTTCCACTGATAAGCCACACCCTTGTGCAAATTTTTGGTAAATGGTTGTGACTTATCTGCCAGTTGAGAGATAAAACACTGGATAGACTATAGTCGGCCCTGAAGTCCTCTCATTTGTCTGATATTTTTTGGTGGTGGCATTTCCATAATATCTTGTACTTTTGTAGGATCTACTTCAATACATTTGACAGAGATGATATAGCCAAGTAACTTTTGAGATGTTACGCCAAATGCACATTTCTTAGGATTGAGTCTCAAACTGAATTGTTCCATACAATCTAGTATAGGACCTAGATCTGCAAGATGTTTCTTTCGATGCATACTCTTAGCCAAAGTGTCATCCACATAATTTTCCATTATTTTATGCATCATGTCATGAAGTATGGTGGTAACCACTCTCTGATATGTAGCACCGGCATTTTTGAGTCCAAAGGACATGACATTCCAACAGAAGGTGCCCTAGGCACATGTGAAAGTTGTTTTCTCTTGGTCCTCTGGCATAATTTTTATCTAGTTATAACCAGAGAAACCATCCATTAGTGAATACATTTCATACCTAGCTATCATATCTACGATCATATCAATGTTAGGAAATGGAAAATCATCCTTAGGAAATGCCAAATTCAGGTCTCTGAAGTCTGTGCAGACTCTTATAGATTTATCATGTTTCAATACTAGAACAATATTAGAGATCCACTCGGCATAATCAATTACTATGATAAACACTGCCTTAAGCAATTTCTCTAATTTAGCTTTAACAAGTAGAGCTATGTGTGGATGCATTTTGCGAAGCTTCTGCTTGATGAGCTTAACACCTAGTGTAATGGATAAATGGTGCATGATTAGATTAGGGTCTAATCCAGGCATATCTAAATATTTCCATGCAAAGTTAATCTTTTTGTTTATGAAGAATGTAATGAATTCCTCTCTTTCTGCCTCTGATAGTGATTGTGCCAAGTGAATAATCTGAGGTTCTGCCTCTATACCCAAGTTGATAGGTTGAGTTGGTTCAATAATAATAGATGATCTTTCTTGAAAATGACTTGGGAGTGCATCAAGTATCTCATTCACAGGTGCCTCAGAGAGGTTTTCACCTTTGGATACGTCTTTTATTTTGACTATTTTAGGCTCTGATACTGCCACAACGTGGTTTTCACCATCAAAGAATCTATTTTTTATTCTTTTATTTTTTGACTAAGATATTTGATGTCAGCCTCAGTCATGTTGACACTTGCTTCACTAGTGGGAGACGTTACAGGTTTGACAGCGTGTAGGTAACAGGAAAGAGCGTAATCATTCTGGAATGTAAGGACTTCATTAGATGGGCAGGTAGAGTTCCAGTCTATAAGCTCGAGATGGTGAAGTGAAAGAGGAGTGATGGGTTCAAGTGTGTTCACAGTATAATCATCAAAGGAATGGAAAAGCAAGCCAAGACCCAAAGTGATCTCATCCAAAGGTATAGTCAAATTCCTTTGATTCCTAGCGACCGTAGTAAACGACATGTTAACACCTAGTGATTCGGACTCATGTGACCCGACACTAGACCGTTCACCTACTTTGAGAAGGTTTTCATATGCATTAACTATATCTGTATCTCTGTAAGAAGTGGCATAGGACAATCTATCAAAATCATATTCATGGGAGTCTATTTCATCATTAGGTCTCATGTCAAGAACGTGAGTAAAATCAACCCTTTGTCCCCAGTTGGGATGAGTTATACCTAGAAATTTTTCTATGGTCAGATGAGAACCTGTTGACCCAGGTACCTTAATAGTGGTAGTGGCATAAGCTTCCTCTTGTGTAATGAGAAGTGACTAGAATTCTTGGTCAAACTATTCTTGAAAGTGTGGTGGTATGAATAAATTACCCTGATGACTAGGGTTCAGAGTATATATGTCTTTCCACTCTTCATAAGTTAATGGAGCAATTGAAGTGGTGGTATCAAAATCACTGTCAATTTCTATTGTACTGACACATGGTACAAAGTTATCTAGCTCAGCAAAGAATGTTGTCAGGTCTGGTGGAATAAGATAAGGAAAAGTATCCTCATCAGAGCTGTCTTCAGGTTCTGCAATTGTAGGTGTTTCTTCAGGTGTTTGTTTCTTATCTTCTCAAGGTACAAACTTGTTTATTCCCAATTGTAATGTGAGTTTCTAGAAGCCTATACCTGTAGAGTCACATGTTTTGTGACCAATGGCCTCAAGTGGTGCAATCAATCCCTTATGATTTGCACCTATGGGACCATTTACTTTATAGCTGAAATGTTTCATAATAGATAAACCTTTGCCATATTTCTCAGGTTTAATGTCATAAGGAGGAGTATTTTCAGAATTGTCTTCTCCTCTATAGATCCAAGCTTTGATAGCTCTATTTTTAGCTTCTTCTTCTAATGGTACTGTGGCTTGTAAAAAGGTACCACCATACTTTGTTGGAGGAGGAACCGTAGAAGGTTTAGTGTTCTTAGAAGGTCTCCCAAAAGAATGGGGAGACAAAGGAAAAGATGTAATAGATAATACAGGTCCAATTTGATATCCTCCCATATCATTTTATTTGAGTGTCAAGCTCTTTTCCATTTCTTTTAATTTATCCTTAAGGAGTTCAATAGATTCTCTGTTGGTAGGCACAAGGATGTCAGCAGATTTTGTGAGGGCATTGCAATCATAGCATGTATTAGTAGGTATAGTCACTTTAGAACCTTGTAATGGGAACTTAATGCACTGATGGTATGTGGAAAGGATATCCTACATTTCATGGATCCATGGCCTTCCTAACAGGATATTGTATGCCAAAGGGATGTCAAGCACTTGACAGATAACATCTCATTCAACAGGACCAATTCTAATTGGAAAAACAACTAAACCCTTGGATTTACATTCTTCCTCATCATAGGATTTAATGGTAATCTTTTTGTGATCATCAATGCAATCCTCGCCATAGCCTAACTCAATAAGGAAACTAGCAGAGCAAATATTCAGGCCAGCACCGTTATCTATGAGAACATGGAAAACATGCTTTGGACCTATCATGACTTCAATGTGCAGAGGATTATTATGCGGGTGAATCAAAGAATGTTCATCTTCTTCAAAGAAGGACAAGTAATGTGAGGAGGTCAAGTGACCTACCATAGATTGAAACCAGTCGAGATCAAGATCTTTTGGGACATTTGCCTTAGTGAGGGCTTTGTCTAGGATTTCCCTGTGAGCAAGGGAGATTTTTAGGAGTTCAAAAATAGTTATCTGAGCATTAGTACATTGTAATTAATCAAGAATGTTGTAATTGGTCACATTAGATGAGGAACCCACTTTGGGATTCTTATTAGTAGAGTCAACCTTAGTTGTGTCTGAAGGTTGAGTCGATGTAGATATAGAAGGCTTAGGGCCTTTGAGAAAGATTTTAGAGCGAGATCTAGTGACAACATTAGCACTTACTTGAGACTGTCCTTGTCTAGAAGACTGAGGTGTAGACCCTCACAAAATGAAAGGTGTTTTAAACTTGGAAGTATCTTCCTTTCCCTTAAGAATGAGGACATTATAGTATTCAGTATCAATAGGTTCAACCATATTAATGACATTGTCGTTATTGGTGTAAGTACAGTTGACCTTAGCATCAGTCTTTTTGCCTTTAGATGATTCACCTTTCCCATGAGGAGGAAATGGATCTTTGAAAGCTTGGTGATCAGAGTTTTTTGTGACTTCCCACAACAATAACCTCACTATCGATGAGATCCTAGATTGTATGCCACAACCTAAGACAATTAGCTATTTTATGACCTTTATTTTGGTGAAAATCACAATAAGTGGATTCATTCCACCAAGAGGGCCTTGGTTGTAGATCATAAGGTTGTGGATTAGCCAACGGAGTAAGTAACTGATTGTCCATAAGAGTTTTTTAAACTACCTCAAGAGGTTCTCCTAAAGGAGTGAACTCATGCTTGGGCCTAGGAGCCCAAGGTTTAGGTCCAGAAAATTGTGAAGTACTCGGTTTGGATTCTGCCATAGCCTGTTCAGTGGCTTTGGCTACTTGCATCATGGTAGTGAGATTAAAGGCAGCCTTGGAAGGCTTAGCAGTCACATTGTCTACAACACCATCATTCACAACATTTTGGTTCTTGTTGGGAAATTTGGATTTATCTTTACTTGAGGAAGAAGACCCTTGTTTATTTTCCTTGTGTAAGGTCAATTCTCCTTTCTTCATCATAAACATCTCGATTCTTACAGCTTGTTTAATCATGTCATCAAAGGTTAGAGTACCTTGTAGCTATACTTGATACCCAAAGTTGGGGAGAAGATTATCAAGAAAGATGTCCAACTTTTCAGATTCAGGTATCTTGTGAGAATATCATGTATAAAGTTGTCTCCATCTTTGGATAAATGCCAAGAAAGATTCCCCATTATTTTGGTTCAAGTTGAAAAGATCTCAAATATGAACCAGATGTTAGATATTGTGAGAATAATGTTGTAGAAATAAATTGGCAATTTTGTCAAAGGTCTTGATGCCAGTTGGTAGTCTAGAGAACCATTCCATATCTAATCCTCCCAAAATACGTGGGAAAAGATGCATAAGATAGGTTGTGTCATGTATGAATTCCATGGAGAAAGCACCAAACTCTCTCAAATGGTCTTGAGGGTCAGATGTACCCAAGTATTTTTCATATTTAGGAAGTTTAACTCCTTTGGGGAAAGGAGGCATGTGAATATCTTTATCAAATGGGAAAGGAGAGATGCTTTCCAGTGTGAATTGTGTGACAGGTTTGTCTTTCTCTTTCAAGAGTTGAGATAGTTGCTCTCGCATAGTTTACATTTCTTTGCGCAAGTAGGAATTTTTAGTTTCTTCCTCTTTCTCAACAAGTGTTTCTAAAGCATAATTAGAAGGTAACTTAGCCCCTTGATTGGCTATTTCAAGAATGCATTTTTCTTTTTCCTCAGCTAGTAGAATTCCCATCATTTTATAGAATTATTTGTTAGCACGAGCTTGTGCAATCTCTTCTTGAGTGATTTCTACTTCTACATCATTAGGGGGGTCTTGAGATTGGGACTTACCCCAAGTTTTAAAGAGGTCAGTTCTGCTAACCTCACCACCTGATTGGTTATGATCTACCATCTTGCCAAAATGCAAGGATTCAAGGTGTAAAGACTCAATATGAAAAGATTGAGTGTTCTCTGAATTTGGGTCTTCTTGGAACAAAGGATTTCGAACCCGACTAAGATCCACAAGAATGACCATTTATTGTAAGGTGTTCATACCGGGGAAGGAGATTGAGATGATTCCTCACTAGATGTAGCTGGTAATGGTGTGGAAATTACAGATTCATCTTGATTGATTGAAGGAAATGTTTTTCCACTTCAAGTTGTGACAGTCATAGACAAAGTTTTGAACAAGGAATGTGAACTAGGACCAAACTTGAAATTGTCTCAAAGATTGCATAGAACATGCCAAAAGGTGAAGTATCCTTGGTGCAAATCATCTAAGATGAGGCTAAAACAAGCCAAGAGGTGACTATTGCAACACAAGGCATGACGACACAGATGAAATAAATCAAAAAGACATGAGACAAGACCAGTTTAAGCAAGAATCACATAGTTCTCAACCCAAGAAACCAAGTTTCAGACTGTGTGAAGATGAATGGAAGAAAAATAGACCCATATTAGAGACCAAATTTGATAGAAGTATAACTGAATGATAGATTTGAGCTCACTATTTTGGATAGAAGACTCCAGTTTTGCGTGACAAAATGCTCTGTCGAGCGACGTTTCTCACCGAACCGCGTGAAGAAATGCTCTCTTCACGCGAAGAATGACACCAGTTGACAGAATAAAAAGGATAGAGTAATGGCACTATTTCCAAATATCATGCGATAGTATACTATGTATTGCACAAACATTCTCACCAAATGATGCAAAGATTGAGAAATTTAATGCGAAACAATGCAAATGTTGAAAAAAAGATGTGTATAGAATCAGACTATTAAGACCAGTTCGTGTTTTTCAAGATGATTTCATGTTGTTTTCCAATAGATAGTTCAATTTACATATTGTTTTGGGCATGTTCAAGATTGATAGTTTGTGTGTTTTGATGATAGTTTTGATTTTTCAAATGATACACCCACGCAAAACACATTAAACAAAATGTTTGTAGAACCAGAACAAGAACATCACAATCCTAGGATAGCCAGGACAATATCTGTTGAATCTCCACTTGAACCAAAGTTCAGCTACACTTACTCTTAGTGGATAAATTAGAAGATTGGAAGCACGGGCTCCTCCTTACATATGCACTCACTTCTCAAGCATACCAAGCTTTAGACCCCAAAGGAATTGCTTCCCAAAGGGCTGTTATCTCTACTAAAAGTCATAAGAATGTGGGGCATCTTAGTCGGTCTCTGACCTTCCATGCCAATAGATAGAGGGTTTTTGGAAAACTAGAACAATAGTTTGTAGTAAGGACATCCATTCAAGTGGTTGTGATCAAGTCATTTTCCCAAGAAAGGGGGCTCTCCCAATCCATTCAAAGAAAGGCTTTCACCTTAACGATGTCAGGACTTTAACGCACCACTAGGGTACTAGAGGAGATTTTGGTTGCCACAACAAATTCACACCTGTCTATTGTGACATTAATCACAATAGCATTTTTTGCATACCAATTTGGAAGGGCTTGGCTTTAGCCTATTACCGGTTGGGCATCCACTCTCACCGGCTCTGCTAAAGCTCTTGGGAGGTAGCCACTCTAGAAGAATCACATGAATTTATCTTGCACACAAGATCCATAAAGGTGAGGGGAGAGGATACATTCATGTAGTTCTTAGGATTACAATCTGAAAAACACTTCAATCATGCAAGACAGTGATTTATTTTAAGCACCAACCAAAGTGTGTTTTAACTACTGAAAATAGACATATAAGAAGTTGTGAAAGCATGCAAGGTTTTCAAAAAACGTCCTGCAATAAAACCCATCAGTAGTTTGTAATGCCTTTCTTCATATCAGTGTCCTACAACAAACATGTCATAATTTTATGATGGCTTTCTCTTTATCTCAGCATACTGCAAACCACTGTTATGTTGTTTCAAAAGATAAAATCAAAGAAGCATAGATGTCAAAAAATAGCAGGTGGTTAGAAAATCGAGACAATAAAATATCAAACTGAAAGCTCTGGTCTGTAATTTCACGCGATAAAGTATGCTAGATCATGCGAAGAAATTCTATGTGCCACGCAAAGAACTAGAAAGTTTGCGTGAAACGTATAGAAAGTTCACACAAAATTAAAATAGAACTTGTATGGAAGTACGGAAAAAATGCAAAAAAGTGAAAAAGATGAAATGAAATGAGGCCAGAACAAAAATGTACCTGCCCCACGGTGGGAGCCAAAAATGTATGTGGTAAATTTGGCCTTGTTAATTCACCATACACTTCAACATAGTCCTTCTTCATTAGATACACACAAGACTGAATATGAGATTATTCATCATGTCTGCCTACATGATTCAACCTATTGCCTTCTATCCAGACGGGGTTTTCAAAATAGCTCTTAGAATGAGAGTCTCACAACCATAGACCAATCTAAGAATGAAGGATTTTTCTCCATGAATGCAATACAATGCAAGATTAATCTAAGAATTGAAAGATGTAAGATAATTTCAGACATGATTTCAATGCAATTATTCTAGAAATTGAAAGTAATTTATTGCAAAATGAAATTATTCTATATGAGATATCAAGAAATGTGACAATAATTTAGTATTCTAACAATGCAAAAGTTAGTGGGGGTTTTGAATGAAGAATGAGAGTTCTTTTATAGACTCAGAGATGATCAGAATAGAAACTTTCCTCTTTGAAATAAAACAGATAGAAAAGCCAGTTCAGAATAGAAAGCTTTATTCAAAAGAATACAATAAATTGTTTTCTCTCTGCTATAACTATTTTCTTTCTTTGATTTAATTATGTTTTATTTGAATTAAATTTCTTTCTTTCTCTTTAAAGCACAATTAATTCAAAGTTTCCATTTCTGAATAAAAGAAATATTTTTGATAGAATATTCAATTAATTAAATAAATATAACCTCATAATTGTTTTTTCTCAATTATCTGAATATTAAATTCAATTATTGAAAAAGAGGATATTTATTTAATAATTAAATATCATTTAATTCCTTTTTTATGTGTCTCAGCTAAAGAGGGTGAATTTAATTTAATTAAAGTGCTATGACTTTATAATTAAATTAGTTCAATCATAAGGTTTGTTTAGCCAATAGATATTTGAGAATTAAATATAATGTATGATTAATGCAGATTTAGGATTTTCTACATTTGACACTCAGGTCGAGTAGAGTCAGTTACAAACTCACAATTGCCTAGTACAATAGGATTTTGATGATTCAGAAGAATAACAAATGCAACAAAATTGGTTAAGGTTGCAAGATGCCAATTTTGGGGTGTTACAATTCTTGTGAGACATGCTCTTTAGTAGTGTTGATTTTTAGTGTTTAGTATTATTCATCATAGAGGAGAGACAAGATACATGAAGGAATAGGATAAGGGTACTCATCCTCCACATCGGAATTGTCAGAATCATCCCACTTGCAAGCGGGTGTTTTACTTCTTTGAGTTTCTATGTCTAAAGTAGATTTGTTCTATTTTTCTTCATCTAGATAGATCTTGTCTTTCTTTTCTTTGTCTAAATAGTCTTTTTCTTTCTATACCTTCTTGGATAAGAAACCTAGGCCATTTGTGTCTTTAGACCATCGATATTCAATAGAGACAAGTTCTAGGATTCCATTTTGGTTGCATTAGAGAGGTCCTTTTCTTGGATAACCCATTTGTTGAGCCAGTTCATACCCCACTCCATATATTTCTATGTATATTTCATATTGTTTGAATTCATTGTTCTTCGGCTCTTTATATAGCCATTCCAAAATGGCGTGTTCTTCTTTCTTATATTCTAATGGTACAATTGCTTCAACAAAACCACCATCATATATCACTATAGGTGGTGTCATGGATAGTCCCATCTTTTCTAAAGGTCTCCCATATGACCTAGGTGATGTTGGAAGAGATGTTATTGATAGTAATGGTTCCACTATGTATCCACCCATACCAGTGTCCTTTGTTTTCAAATTCTTTTCCATTTCTTTCATTAAATCACTGGTGAACTCTAAAGCCTCTCAGTTATATGGGATGAGATCTTATCTGCTACCTTTCATAGTGCACTACATGCATAGCTAGCATCGGCAGGAATGTTGACTTCAATGCCATTGTACAAAAACTTGATGCATTGATGGTAAGTGGAAAGAATACCCTTCATTTAATGAATCTAGGGTCTTCCCAACAAGATGGTGTAGGCCAAAAAAAGATCCATTACCTATAATATGACCTCTCTTTCAATAGGTCCCACTCTGATAGGGAGAGTTACAAGACCTCTTGAAGATCTATCTTGTTCATCATATGCCTTTATAGTGATTTTCTTCTTTGGATCGATGACATACTCTAAAAATCCCAATTTTTCAATTAGCTTGTATGTATAAACATTCAACCCTACACCTCCATCTATCAAGACTCATTTGATGCAATTTTTATTGACCATGACTTCTATGTGAAAGGGAAGATTATGCGGATGGCTCAAGGAGTTATCATCTTCCTTCAAAAATGATAGGTAGTGTGGTAAAGTCAAGTGACCCACCATATATTGAAACCAATCTAGATCCAAGTCCTTGGGGACATTGGAGGTTGATAAGGCTTTATCTAAGATCTCTTTGTGAGCTAGAGAAATCTTAAGCAATTCAAAGATTGAAATTTGGGTGGTTTTTCTTTGCAATTTCTCGCAAGTGCTATAGTTTGCAGCATGGGGCGAAGCTAGTTTTTTAGACTATGACACCTTGGAGGTACTCATAGTTGATTGTTTATTAGTTGGCACCCACTATTTTGATTTCATTGGTTGGTTTTGAGATGAGGAAGGTTTGGAATATCCACCCCTGCCTAAGGTGAACTTTGCTTGTGTTTGGGTCACAACATTAGCTGATTGAGGCTCTTTCTTATCATATTTTACAATGATGAAATTATAGTACTCAGGAGAGACTGGTTCAACCATGTGGATGGCTTTATCATTCTGGGTTCTATACATATTATTGACCCTAGCACCTTATTTATAAGTTTCTTCTTTCTCATATTTTGTCAAGGGGTTCTTAAATGTCTTATGATTAGCATTCATAGCATGGTTGTCAACTGTGATTGTTTAATTTTCAATGAGATCTTGGATCTCATACTTTAACCTGATATAGTTCTTTATTGTATGTCCTTTATTTCTATGGAATGCATAGTAATCATTGTCTCTCCACCATTTTGGTTTTATCTCTAGTTTGTATGGTTTAAATTTATCTGGCAATGTGATCAGTTTGTTTTCCAGTAGAGTGCTTAGAACTAACTCTTAATATTCTCCCAAAGGATCAAAATCCCTCTTGCATTCAACCCAAGGTTTTTCTTTCATAAGGTTTCCAACCCCTTTGGAGGGATTCTTCATGGTGTTTTTAGTATCTTTTAGGGCCTAGAGCTGCTCATTAATTTGAAGACTTATGTTCTATTGAGGAATAATATGATTGACTACTACATCATTCACCACATGCTTACTTTTGTTCCAGTATTTTCTTTAATCTTTAGAACTGGAACTAAATTTATTTTCTTTTGAAAGGCCAATCTCACACTTCTTGACAAGCATTGTTTCAATCCTTAGTGAACTCTTCACAATTTTATCAAAAGTGGAGAGATCTTGCATTTGGAGGGGATAACTGTATTCTTCAAGTAGCGCATCAAGGTGAATATGTCCATTTTTTTAGACTCATGAATGAGTCAAGGATATCTAGAAAAGACTCTTCTCCATCACTGAAGAAAATTCAAGAATGATTCTCATGTTTTTTGTTGAGTATTACATAGTTCAATCATAGATACGAGATGTTGTGTATTATACAAATATTGTTGTAAAAATAGATCCATTATTTTGTCAGAAAAAATTATTCTAGCGGGAAACTTTGAGAACCACTCCATAGGTTGACCACCCAAACTTTGGGGAAAGAGACACATGAGATACATCTTCTCATGCATAAAATCTATAAATAGGGCATAGAATTCCCTAATGTGATCTTGTGGATCAAAATGACCACTATAATTGTTGAATCTTGTAATTTCTACTCCACATGGAAATGGGGCTAAGTATAGGTCCTTGTCGAAAGGAAATGGACAAACCTTGTCCATAGAGAATTTTTTCATTAATTTCTCTCTTTCCTTTTTCATGGCATGCATCTCATTTTTCAAGGTTTGTATTTTTTTGTTTAAAAGTGTCAGAGGAGTTTCCTCCTCTCTAGCAATGATATCTTTCACTCTATAATGAGAAGGAAGATGAGCTAGTTCTAAAAAGTATTATTCCTTGTGGTGCAGGAGCACCTAGGTAGGGATAATGATGCAATGCAACCTAGGTCTTCTTTTGATTTTTTGGCTTGTATTTGTTCTATCAAGACTACTAGGTTAATAAAGGGACATGTAGGTCCTAGGGTGTAGTGTGTAAAGTGGGAGGATGCCTAATTAGGTCCTTAGTGACCTTTGAGTCCAATATAGGTCTGTTAGGGAGTTTTTTAATTTTAGAGCCAAATGTGGCTAAGAAAGGGACTAAAGGTCATATTTCATGTTTATACACCATAATTAGTGATTTTGGAAAGATTAGACACCTTTTGACCAAGTTTGGATAACATATCCAAAAAGTTGCAAAAGTTGTCAATGTTGTCATTGACAACATTTGTTGCAAGAATGAAAATTCAAAGGAATTAGTTCCTTAACTATCTAAAATTGGTTTGTTTTGTTCCTTGGTCAACTATATGAGGCTATCCTCAAGCATTTTCAATGGTTGGCAAGTTTATGTCAAAGTGTGTACAGACTGTGAATTTGAATAACAGTTGCAGTTTGTATCATTTGTGAGGATCTGATATTGTAATGGATTGAATTAACTTTTGTAAGAATTTTTTTTGGTAATTTAGATTGTTCTAAGACTTTGTGTGGTGTTAGTTTTCTAGATTGAATAGTTTAATTTGCTTTTGTAAATTCTTTTGTTTTCTGTCCAGTCGTTGTGCTGAATAGGGCACTATGTGCAAATGGGGTCATAGATCCATTTTCCACTGTGCAACTTGCATGGGATCTTGGATTATGGACGGTGACTCCATGTACATTATGTATAGTGAAGGAGGGGCCCAAGAAAGTATGGCAGCTATTTATAATGTGATGCCCTAGGCGAGCCATAGATGCATGGATAGGTATCACTAGCAATTGCAAAGCATTTTGAAGGGATTGAAAGCATTCATTAGTTCAATAAAGGATTGTGGGAAGTTACTGTGGTGAATGAAGGAACCCTAAATTGGAGGAGAAGTTTGGGTGTGTTATTTTTCTAGCCAAGAAAATCAAGTTCTTGTGCAAACAGTGAAAGGTCCTAAAACCCTAAATTTTAGGCATGTTTGTAGGAGGTACTGTACGGACACCTCTGGAAGACAAGACCTATAAAATCCTTAGGTTCTTGATAAAGGGTATCATGATATGGAATTATTTTTCTAACTTGTTATGATTTTTACAATTTATTGCAGAAAAGGAGCCTAACTAGGCCTAATGCTAGTAGCCCTCTTTTGGGTGTAATTGACTTGGAATTTGGAACTCGTTGAGGGTTTCAATATTAAAGAAGTTTGTGGACATTGGAATTAGTCCAATAAACAATCTTGAATACCACCTTTCCACATGGAATAGTTTGGGATCCATTTGGATCAGTTTGTGCAGATGGAGCAAGAAAGGCCATTTGAAGCCTAGGAAGGAGCATGGTGAGTTTTGACTCTTCATTGTTGGTGTTCACTAGTTGAAAGGATTAGGATCTTGTGAGAAGAATCCTAAGGAGGATAGGGTAAGTTGAAGTAAACTAGTAGGTCAATATAGTGGCCTAGGATCCCCTAGAGGAAGCTAGGGAGAAGCAAGACTAGTGTTACATTAGACTGGTATTAGAGCAAGTTGAGAAACTTGGGAAGTTAGTGCATGTCTGCAGCTACTAGAGAATCAGTAGGAGAGTCAAAGATGGTGACAAATATAGAGTTATCTAAGTAAGTTGATGAGAAAAAGGAGAGGAACTGACTCCTTGAATCAGCCTTAGAAGCCATAAAGCGAAGGCTAGAGAAAGTTGCTAATGAAGTAGCGAGGAGTAGATAAGGGGTGGAAAGCAGTGATAGGGGCAAGAAGGTTGTTGAGGACGACATCATTCCAGAACCTAAGACTATCTTGAATGAAGAGCCATTCTTGAAGGCCATCAAAGAATTAGGTTGCAAATCATTAGAAGGAATCCCTTTGTTGAGTGGCAAGATGGATATTGAAGCAGTCATGGATTAGATAGAGGGAATGGAGAACCATTTAGAATGTGAGGGTGTGACGGAAGCCCAAAAGCTTAAGGTGGCCAATTCTAGACTTAGAGGGTCAACTTTGACTTGGTGGAAATACCTTCAAGATGAGAGGGTAAGAATGGGGAAGCATCCAATAGCAAATTGGAATGCCATGGTGACCAAGTTGAAGGAGAATTATCTCCTGGAGGATTATGAAATCCAACTCCATAGAAAGAGACAGAACTAGAAACAAAAAGACCTAGATGTGGCCTCATATACTGGGGAATTCCAAATATTGTGTCTAAGGTCTAAATTTCAAGAAGAGGAGTCAATCAAAGTGGCTAGATACTTGGGTGGATTGAAGTGGAACATCCAAGAGGAGATTAGCCTATGGACACCAGCTACAATACAAAAGTGTCATCAGTTGGCCATAAGAGTGGAGGAGAAGAACAACAATAAGGGTGACTCTAGCCTCAAGAATAATAGAGGTAGAGGAAGAGACCAAAGGGTTCAAAGAGGAGGCTACCAAGGCAGAGGTAGTGAGCAAAGGTCACAAGGAGAGAACAAGTTGACAGAGTAGAAGATTGAAAGTAGTTCAAGAGGAGGCTATAACAGAGGCAAGGGTAATCATTGTGATCTTGACAGAGGAAGAGGAGGTAGGAGTAGTTATTACTTTGCAACCATGAAATGTTATTATTGTGGGCAATTAGTTCATCTAGAATATAGATGGCATGTCAAAAGGGTAGCATATGCTCATGAGGACACTTCAAGTTTCAAATCACCTGAGATTGACCATCTAGATTCTGAGATGGGAGAGAACTTGATGTTCAAGAGAGTAGTGATAAGACAACTAATCAAGGATGAGCCCAAATATGGGAGGGCCTTGTTTAGAATCATATGCAAAATTCTTCGTAAGGTTTGTAAAGTGATTGTGCACTCTGGATCCACATATAATATCATCTCACAGGAGACAGTAGTGAAAATAAAACTAGCCAAAATACCTCATGTAAATCCCTATAAGGTGACATGGCTCAATAAAGGCCAGTGTATTGGTCAATGAGAAAACATGGGTTGAGTTTTCAATGGTAGGATACAAGGATAAGCTACTTTGTGACATCCTACCAATGGATGCTTGCCATTTTCTATTAGGTAGGCCTGGGCAATTTGACAATGCGGCAGTTTATGATGGGAAGGAGAATTCCATCACCTTAAAGAAAGAAGGGAAGACTTTCAAGATTCAGTATTTTCTAGAAGATGAAGAACCAAAGTCAAAGACTCCTAATCATTTTGTGTAGTGGGAAGGAGTTTGTGAAATATATCAAGGATGATGAGAGTGAAGGGTATGTTATTGTGCTAAGACCCAATTAGGAGGAAGAAAAACTAGTGAAGGAGTCATTACCACTAGAGGTACAAGAATTTCTTGTGAAGTAAAAGGACATAGTGAGTGATGGCACTCCTAGAACCCTACCACCTAACAGGGTAATAAGTCACCAAATAGACTTTTTTCCAGGGGCATCTCTTCCCAATAAGGCAGCATACAAGCTTACTCCTGATCAGAACTTGGAGGTAGCTAGACAAGTGCAGGAAATCTTGGATTAAGGCTTGATCAAGAAGAGTATTACCCCTTGTGCAGTCCTGATTGTGTTGGCATCCAAGAAGGGAGGAAAATGGAGACTATTCATATACTCAAGGGCAATAAACAGGATCACAATAAGGTATATGTTCCCTATACCTAGGATAGAGGATCTCATGGATTGCCTTGGAGGGGCAATGTACTTTACCATGTTGGACTTGAAGAGTGGGTATCACCAAATCAGGGTGAAGGAAGGTGATGAATGGAAAATGGCATTAAAGACCATAGATGGGTTATATGAATGGTTGGTCATGCTATTTGGCCTCTCTAATGCTCCAAGAACATTCATGAGGCTCATGAATGAGGTGCTCAAGGACTTCACACAGAAGTTTGTGGTGGTATATCTTGATGATATACTGATATTTAGCAAGACAAGAGAGGAGCATATCAGACATGTAGAAGCAGTATTGAAGAGGTTGCATGAAGAGAAATTGGCTATCAACCTTGAAAAGTGTGAGTTCTTCAAACAAGAACTAGTGTATTTGGGCTTTGTAGTGTCCAAAGGGTCTCTGAAGATGGACCAAGATAAGGTTGTTGCTATCCTAAACTGGCCTCCACCTACCACATCTACTAAGGTAAGGATTTTTTATGACCTTGCATAGTTTTATAGGAATTTTATTAAGAATTTTAGAAGGATATGTGCACCATTGATGGATACTATTAAAGGTGGGGTCAAAACTAAGTTTAGGTGGACCTTAGAAGCAGAGAAAGCCTTTGAGATTTTGAAGAAACAAGTGGCTACTCAACCTGTCCTACAATAGCCAATCTTTGAGAAGTTGTTCACCATTGAGTGTGATGCAAGTGGGATGGTAGTAGGAGGTGTATTGAGTCAATAAGGTATGCCAATTGCATTCTTTAGTGAGAAATTGAATGAGGCAAAGAATAGATATTCTTCATATTATTTGGAACTATATGCTTTAGTTCAGTCCCTTAGAAAATGGAGACATTATTTATTGCCTAAAGAGTTTGTGGTATTTACTGACAAATAAGCTCTTAGCTACATAAATACTCAAGAGAAAATGAGAAACAGACATTTGAAATGGATGGAGTATTTACAAGCATTTACTTTTAGTATAAAGCATAAAAAGGGATAGCTCAATAAGGTTGCAGATGCCTTAAGCTGGAGGTTACTTAAATTCCAAGAAGTCCAACTAAATAGCACTGGAATTGATAGTTTCAGAGACTTATACAAGGAAGATGAGGATTTTGGGGAAGAATACAAGGTATGTGTTGAATTTGAAAACCATTTTCATGGAAAGTTCTCAGAGTTTACTTTACAAAAGGGACTGTTGTTTAGGGCTAACAAGTTATGTGTGCCAAGAGGTTCTATGAGGATGAATCTCATACAAGAGAAACATAATGGATCTCTAAGTGGTCACTTTGGTATGAACAAGACATTAGAGCTTGTGCGAAGGTTCTACCATTGGCCATAGTTGGTGAAAGATGTCACCAAATATGTAGAGTAGTGTGTTGTCTACATGAAGGCAAAAGGAGGAATGAGTAATGCAGGGTTGTATCAGCCTTTATCAATCCCTAATCGGCCATGGGAGTGTGTGAGTATGGATTTTATTATAGGCCTACCCAAAACCAAGCAGGGGTATGATAGCATTTATGTAGTTGTTGATAGATTTAGTAAATGGGGCATTTCATTCCATGTAAGACTACTAATGATGCTAGGCACATAGCCTATTTGTTCTTTAAGGAGATTGTGAGGATTCATGGTCTTCCTTTGAGCATAGTATTAGATAGGGATGTGAAATTTATGAGCCATTTTTGGAGGACATGATGGACTAGATTGGGTACCAATCTATCTTTTGGTTCAGCCTACCACCCTTAGACTGATGGCCAAACTGACATGGTAAACAGGGTGTTGGGTAACCTATTGAGGTTCCTAACTAAGGAGTATGGGAATATTTGGAATGTGGTCATTCCCCAAGAAGAATATGATTACAATGATAGTAAGAACATAATAATAGGAAGAAGCCCATTTGAGGTTGTTTATGGCATGCACCCTAGAGGTGTTTGTGAGCTCAGGGATCTTGGAGGTATAGAGTATAGAAGTATACATGCTTAGTAATTCACCCATGTTGTGTAAATGGGATGTGACATTTACATTCAAACACATTCCTACAAAGCCATATTGGATCGCAAACATGAATGGATTATCCTATCAAGCCACAGACATGGAACACCATATTACTTGTCTCACTATTTTTTGATTGATGAATCTTTACTGTGTTTGACATATGGATAAACAAAGTACTTATTAATCACACTATTATTAGTTTGATTATAATTCTTTTTATGTCCTAATGATGTTTTCAACTAGGGGCATCTAAGTAATTATAAATTTTATCTGATTGATTCTCAATTGATGATTTGTTATGTCTTCTTAGTTACTCAATGACGTCTGCATAAAGACAAAGAGTCACAAGGATTGGGGGCATATTGTTTTCTTGATTTCCTACGTATGGTGATTGTTCCAAATGATCCTATAAATTTTACCTAACTTGGATGTTTATGGTAAGAGCTGCCACTATGGGTGGATAGCCGCATATATCTCGATCTTTGTTATGTGTAAACTACAATGAGTTTGATGCAATTTCCTTGTCTATTTTCTGATCCAGATTCTCACTAAGGTATACGAATCATAATGTACCCAAGGATATGAATTTTTAAGGTCATTGCGGGTTCAATATCTTGCCTTAATCAAAAACTAGTATATTAAAAGGAAGGTGACTGTTTTGTTATCCTGGCTTCTATGCCTTGATGCCTAAGTCTATTTCCAACATTTCAATAAAATATAGTATTCATATTATCATAATATCAAGTGGGTATTAGTGATGATTGTACTATTTGATGGTATCCATTCCAAAAGTGCCCAATGATGATAAAAATGTTGCAATATTTGCTAAATCAATGACAAGTCCTAAGAGTCTTCATATAGTTGCATTTAAATATTGTCTGATGCATTTTGTCCAATAGCAACAATAGCATAAGGAAATTTAAGCTCAAAACATGGTTTCTATCTTCTTCTACAACTATCAAGTTAATTACATCATTTATATTATTGATATCATCCATAGCATACATTTTGCATACATTTTGGAAATGCGAAACTAAAAAATACAAAAATAAAACATCCATGTAATGCATTTTTACTTCTACATCCTAAGTGCATCCATACATATATTTCTGCATAAACTGGAAAATCAAAGAAAACATACATTTTGCATTTTTACATAGATATCAATTGTTCAGATCAGTAATATACTCATCACATCCACATTATAAAATGATGTTATCAACTATAAACTACCTCATCATGAGATCAAGATATCATTACATGTGCAACCAGATACATTTTCCACATCTATGAAAAGAAAAATGGATACTTTTACCACATGAAACATATCAGAATCTAGAAACTACAAACATGATACAAATCAAAGCATAAAGAGAATCAGTGAGCATAAAGAGTATCAGTGAGCATAAAGAGTATCACAGCATAAAGTGTATCAGATAGTATACAAAGTGTCAGTGCACATAAAGAAAATCAATATGCCAAAAGCATGAATCAGATCTATATATATGAATCAATGTAATGTACAAAAAGGGGATCTCAACAGGATCCAGATATACATGTATAATCTCAAAAAGGAGAAAAATGGTGCACAGTATCAACTCTGGCCCGCCCCCTCTCCCTAGTTAGGAGGAGGAGGAGGAGGTGGCATGAATGGCACTACTAGAGGTGGCATGGCCCCCTCTGACTGCTGAGCTATATGAGAAAATGTGGGTGCCCTCTGACCCTCAGGAACTGTTGCATGATACAAGGTGTAATAATAAGTCACCCTCTATCCCTGATGGACTGTTGTTCAGGGCTATGGATCCCTCTTAGCTCTCAGCCACTCAAGCTATCTATCCCTATCTGCTAATAGTGCCTCTACAGTAGTAACCCTAGCCTCCAAGGCTGTGATCTGAGCTCAGAGCTCCTCTCTCTCCTGCTCACACCTTGATAAAGGGTCCTCATCTCTACTAGGATCCTGCTCCTGCACTCTCTATCTCCACTATCTTTGCTACTCAGGAGTAAGTAACGGGCCAGGATCTCTCTGTGGGGCTACAAATTGGTACCTCTGGAATCTCTTCTCACTGCCACTCACACCACCAGTATCCACTGCCTCTCCACCTCCCCCTCGGTCATCACCATCATGTCTATCATCTGGGGGAATATGTCTTCCACCTCTGCCTCCATCTCTGCTGCCATCATGGCCCCCATGTCTGCCTGGTGCTCTATCTCTGCCGCCTCTTCCCCTAACAGGTTGGTCCTTGGGATCATAATCCAGTGGCTCCTCTATATGAGGAATCATCTCCTCCAGCACTGTGAATCATGGAAATGGATGTTGTAGCATCTCTACAGTGTATCCATCTAATACTCCTGCATCCTCCACATCTGGGTGAGGGTCCCAATCTAGCGCTACCATGTCACAGATGTCCTATGTGGTAGTATCATAAGTCAGTTCTGCTCCCCAGTCAGCTACCTCATCTCTGATCTGTGCATATACTGCCACATCCTCAGTGTGGCCCTGTCATTGGCCATACTACCTTAGAACCCTGGTGATCAAAGAGCACTCAATGATGTACCTGGTCTGGCCTATCAGATATCTGCTCTGACACAAAAAGGGAACCTGCCAAGCATCAGATGTCCATACCTCACATTCTATGTATGGTCACCACACAATCTCTATCATATCATCGAATAATTGACGCCAATACTCAACCTTGCCCAGGTGGGGCTGCTGCAAAAGACCTGCGTACATGTACACATATAGCTACTCTAGTGCCCTCTGCCTGTCAACAATTGGTCGTGTCACAGGGATGTTCTCCCAGGCCCATACCTAAAGAATCAATATACCCACAGTCATGCTGCGAGTATGGTGGTAAACAATCTCATGAAGCTCTCAGTAATTATGAGCTAATATGTAGCTCCCCCAGGAAAATCATTGGTGGTGGATGATCATCTACTCTACCATGCTGACCCAGCCCACCAAGAAACTGTGCTGCCCTTTGTCTGGCATAAGGATGTTGCCTACCAATCCAGCTAATTATATAGATAATCAATCATAGTGATCAACCATGTAGTCCCATGACAGGTATCTGCGATCTATACTATCATCCTGAAAGAATCTTCAAGCAGTCCCGATCGCCATGCTAGCTCTTGACTCAAAGAATACCTCATGTCCCACTATGGGCACGCACAAGATCCTCCAAACATCCTTAGGTGTCACAGTGATCTCACTGGTAGGAAGGTGGAAGGTGTTGTGCTCTGAATGCCATCTCTCGGCCAGAGCAGTCAACAACCCTCAGTTTACCCCGATCTTGGGTAAACCAATCAATGCTTGCAATCCACACCAAATCATGATAGTCTGCTCATCATCTGATAATCGGCCAGACAATGCCAGAACTCATGCAGGATAAGTGCCTCAAAAGGTGACTACCTCAAACTGGGCCTGATTTTTGACAACACAATAAAGCATCAGCATTCTATCTACACCAAAGGGAATATTCCTACTCTACTAAGTCATTTCAAGTTCGCAGAACACAAAAAGATCAAAACAATTTGAAAACCTTAGCCTTTTACCAGATGCAATCCTGGAAATACAGGATGCAATCCTAGAAAAATAGGATGTGATCCTAAATATGGGGTATGATCCCTAAAATCTGGGATACGATTCACTGAGGGAATCTAGTTAAAAACATAACTAAATCTAAAGAACTGGATGCAATCTGGGAAAACCTAGATGCGACGTAGAATTTGGGAAAAACCAGATGTGATGCACATTTCACAGGATGTGACCCTACCTTTGACTAGCTATAAAACACATCAAAATGCATAAAATTCAAAAATGCAAAATTCACAGGGTAGTTTATCGAGCACTTACCGACGGTGGGTAGTCGGCTGGTCGCTGGCTCATCTCGAAATGATGTTTCCTCACAGGGACCACCATTTTATGTGTAGAGCTCTCTAATTGGCTATAGCTAAATATGAAAATGAATAGTGAAATGGTCTATTTGGAGGCTTATATGGGTCTTTTGAGACATTTAGGGTTTTTGAAACTCCTCCCGGACAACTACAAGATCATTTGTGTTCTCTTTTTTTCTCAATCGGGAACCAAATCGAAGGTGCCTACACCATTTTCCGCAGCACCGTGTCATTTTGTGACAGTTTCAAAAAAACATTGTGAATTTGCTTCGTTTGTTCACCACATTGGTAAATGTTGTATATTTCATCATACATCTTGATCTAAACATCATTATCACTCATATTTTCACATAATTAACTTGATAATCATGTGTTTATTTTTAAACACACCGTCTTCTACTCCACTCTTTCCGGCTTTATTGCTTCCTACGAGTGTTCTATTTTCTTCAACTAAGGGATTTTATTCTTTTCTTTCAATTTCGTTCCCGAGGGGGCATGATCACACTATCATCAATTAAATTTTTGCTCAAAACTGCATTAACAATGACTTCATTATCAAATAAACTAGGGGCATAATAGTTTCCTTGACTAAGTCAAATATGTTGGATAGAAAGCTTTGGTTCTCATAAGCTGGATATCTTATGTTTCCTCATTTTAGAAGATTTTTAAAGCTCTTGGTAGCTTCATACTGGCTTTTGGATGAAAACCAAGTTCAGAATCAGTATTATCAATTTTTGGACGACAACCAAGTTCAGAATTGGTATTTTTAAAATCTTTTGTTGATCTTTGGATGACAACCAAGTTCAAAATCAATTATATTAGTTTGGTTCAATCAAGTGCGAGACTGATCTCATCAAAATTTTGTTCGACAACCGAGAACGGGATTCTCAATCTTTCTAAAGTCAAAATCAAAAAACTTTCTTTAAATCAATGCATTGCTCACACATCAATTCAAAGAGGGGCAAATGTAACCACCTGAATTTGGTCTGTTACAACTATGGACCCTATTTTCCCTAAGTATGATCATACCCTTGATTATGTCCAAATGACCCTGTTACTGCTTGGCATAATTCTTTAAATTAATTTAATGTCCTAGGTGATTTTTATCACTGATTTATATTAACTATTATAGCCATGTAATTCAAATCAATTTCGACCAATCAAATCAAACCAAAATCAAATATGGCTATAGTATTTAATTATAAAGGAATTAAATAAATCCCAAAATCAAATAACCACTTGCAAATAACCCATTCTCCTAGCCTATTTAGTTTAATTAAAATGGCTATAGTCCCCTGATTATTAAAAAGCAATTTCATTGTTTAAATAATTAATTCCTATATTTCTAAATGAATTAAATAAGTTTATTTCATTTATTAATATTCCCTCAAACCCCAACCTAACCCATCTCAACCACTTCTACCC
>MU225673.1:1114523-1129862 GCA_018584345.1 Thuja plicata
GAGATCAAAAATACATTGTTATGCTATTGAATTAACATTAGACTTATATTTCATCTTTCATTTCATGTTTTTGCATTGTTTTCATTTCAACTTTTAGAGCTAGATTGCATGCTTTATCATCTTTTAGATATTTTTAATCTAAAATCCTTCATGTGTGTTGTATTCATCACTGATTTGTAGCATATTCTGAGGGCTGATATGTTACTAATTACACTCCTCCTAGTTAGTAGGCAATAGGTAGATTTTAGTGGTTTTACATGTTTTATCTAACCTTTCAAGCTAATGCAATGACCTATTGAGTGTTTGTGTTATTTTCATCAGGTACCTAAATACACACACACACACACTATGAAGGAGATACAAGAATAAGTCAATAATAAAATCCAAGATAGTCAACAAAATTTGAAGCTAAAAGTTAATGAAAAGAGGAGAGATGTTCAGTTTGAGG
Organism: Thuja plicata; assembly: GCA_018584345.1. Classification (NCBI taxonomy): domain Eukaryota; kingdom Viridiplantae; phylum Streptophyta; class Pinopsida; order Cupressales; family Cupressaceae; genus Thuja; species Thuja plicata. Next base: position 1,114,972 of record MU225673.1, read on the forward strand.
TGGGTGACTATGTGATGGTTCACTTGAACAAATCAAGGCCATAGAAAGGTGTCCCTACCAAGCTTTAGATGAAAAGGGTGGGACCTTGCAAAATATTATCCAAATATGGGGCTAATGCCTATAAGATTGACTTACCATCAGACTTGGGCATATCTTAGGTGTTCAATATGCATGACTTAATCCAATTTAGAGGGAAGATAGAGGAGGTCAATTAGGGCAGTCATGGAATCAGTGGGGATGTTGAGGCTACAATATTGCCCCCCAAACCAAAGATGGTAGCTGAAAAAATTTTGGACTCTAGGGAAAAGAAGACTACAAGGCATAAAGTCTACATGGAACACCTAATTTAGTGGAAGGATAGACCAGAGTTAGAGGCCTCATGGATTGTAGAGGAAGACTTCAAGAAGGTGGGCATTTAAGAGGATATCTTGTCCTCAGGGGTGACATAGCTTTACTTTTTGGGGAGTATGGTGCAAGAGCACCTAGGTAGGGCTAATGATGCAATGCAACCTATTATGTGCTTGAATGTGACCTCTAAATCGGGCACAAACCAAACATAGTCCTTACTCAATCATTCAATTTGCAAAGATGAACATGAATTGTCCATTTTGCAAACTTGATTGAAGCGACCTGCTGCCTCCTATTTAGTTGGGGATGTCAAATTTACTCTCAGAATGAGAGCCAACAACCTTGACCATTGCTAAAATGGAGGATTTATAAAGCATAAAAGATGATAAAAATGTCATTAATCTAGAAACAAAATGCCATTAATCTAGAAATGAAATGAGATTAATCTAGAATTGAAGTGCCATCAATCTAGAAAGCTTGAAAAGATGATGCAATTAAGCTACTAGATATGTAAGCAAATTACATTAAGATGCAATATATTATTACTCTAAATGACAATAAGCTAATTATGCAACAAAGCTTAAAAGCATGATAAAAACAAGGTAAAATTTAACTATAATTTTGATGCTCTCCAAATTGATCCTCTCAAATGAAGAAATAAGGCCCATAATATAGAAGAACCATGGAAAGAGGGTGAAGAGTTTCTTGAAAAGAAACAGTTGCCTCTTCATTTTCATGGATGGAGATTGAGACAAAAATGTAAGAATTATTTAATTAAAAAAGTGGATTATTGCCACATGAGTGACTTTTCATATAGAATTACGAAATTCTTTTTAAGGATAATCCATTCAAACAATTAAATAACTATTCAATTCGTTTTGATGTGTATTAGCTAAAGGGGGTGGAATTAATTTAATTTAAAAGCACTTAGCACTTTAGAATTAAATTAATTAATCATGGGGATTTTTAGCTAATAAACCTTGATAATTTAGGAATTAAATATAGTGCCAGATTCATGCAAATTTAGGTTTTCTCCATTTGAGACTAAGTCAATTAAAGTCAAATAGGAAGGAGAACTTTCCTAGTACAATAGGGCTTTGATGACGAGAAAATACACCAAAATTGATTAAAATTGTAAGGTTCCAATTTTGGGGTGTTACATTTTGCCCCTCTTTGAATTGATGTGCGAGCAGCACATTGATTCAAAGAATAGTCTGATGTGAAGATCAAGATTTCAGAAGTCTAGGTTAGGTTGCCAAGACACTGATCATATTGAGAAGAAGAATCATCCAAGAGAAGATCAGAATCGGAGTTAGATTTCCCCAATGTTCACTGATAGCTGATGAAGATTTAGGACTATCTCCAGAATCAGGGTTAGATTGTCCCGATACGAAGGTTAGCCCTCCAAGATCCAGGTTAGGTTTCCTAGATAACAGTCTAAAGATATTTTGAGAGCCATCTTTAGGACGAATCATAACTTTTAGGAATTAGGGTTAGATTGCCCCAATACCTTATGAGATTTCAAGAATCATCTCTAGAACGAAGCTTGATCCTTGAGGATCCGAGTTAGATTGCTTAGATACCTAGAAAGATATATGATAAGATGACAAAATGCGAGGCATCAAGATGCCCCTAGAGATTTAAGATCATGGAATATCCAATTTTGACCATAAGGTACAGAAAATTGAATATGCCCCAAGTGATGAAATGCCCCTAGCGATGGGGACTTTTGATTCATATCAGACCAATTTGAGAATAATGCAAAAAGATTCAATGATGCAATCATCTTGCCCCCTTGGGAGCAAAATCAAAAGATGACATGACAGAAAGATAATCGAGAGAAAGAAATCATAGATAGAAGCAAGATGAAAGATCCAAAGATATCAAAGATAGATCAAGAGAAGGTAGAATCAATGTAGAGAGATCAGAAGGTCTTGTTGACTAGGTTTAACCATAGTTGACCAGAATTAACTATAGTTGACTTTGATGAAAAGATTGCAGAAACTGAGAAAATGATAATGAGAGATAATTATAACAAGAAAGTGATGTTAGAAAGTTGACTGCACAAGCATCTGATCGTGCCGGTCCCAAATTTTTAAAACGCAATTTTGAGCTACTTAGGAGTGTCAGATTTTGATTTCGAACACAAAAATGGATTCAGAACGGTCCATTTAGCCAAGGGTGCAATTTTCATGGAAAACGGAGCACTTTTAAAAATTAGGTCAAAAGCTATATAAGGCCTAGAGGGGTCATTTTCAAATCATTATTCACTTTTGACTTTAGCGATAGCGAGATCTCCAACTCACATTGATAGCATCCCCATGCATACACATTGATTCGAGTGCTCCTGACGACACAACCAGCCACCGGAGTATGACGCACCTGTAAGTAATTGAAACATTATCTTGCATTTCAAATTTTTATTAATTTTATAGCATTTTAGCATGTTTTTGAAGTATTTAGGGTTTGTCATGTCCAATCTCATATGAGGGAACAGTTTCCTCGCACTAGCCTAGGTCGCCTTTCGCAAAAGGAATCTGATTCCTCGCGCGGGTTAGGGATTCCTCACGCAGGTCCCTTCTGCTTGCTCGTGTGAAGTGCGTGCTCACGCCATGCGAGATTTCAGGAATAGGTCCATAGCTTTATTTTCTATCATTGCTTTGAAAAATCATCATGTTGAGGTACTGATCCAATTTTGTCACTTCCTTTACAGGTTGACTTCCCTGATATTGCATTCTGGTTGCATCATCCTATCATGGGTGAGCTACTGCAGAGATTGTCAGATGCTGATGGTGCTCATATCAATGGGCTCAGATTGTCATACCTTCATGATGCACTAGATATTCAGGTAAATCATAGTCTATTGGGTGCACTAGTTGATCATTTCCATTCTGAGACGAACACATTTCATTTGCTGCAGGGGAGATGTCAGTCACTCCTAAGGATATTTATAGGATTCTGAGAGTACCATTTCATAGAGCTCATGTAGATTATGATACTCAGCCAAGAGCAGGTACACTGGCATTGAGAGAAGTCTTCTAGGATGATCTAGTGATGGGTCGGGTCATCTCTTGGGAGGATTTGATTCGCAGCTATTGTGTAGATCACCCACTGGCAGTTGTCTTGGCACTTTTCTTGAGTTTCCACTTGGTTCCTGATCGAGGTCAGCATGGGTTGGAGTGCAGTTGGGGAGGCATGTTGCAGAGGATGTTGGCTACACCCACAGTGACTTTTGGATGGAGTGAGTGTATGCTCTCTCAGATGTATCATGAGATGCATGAGATTGTGTATCGAGGTGCACAGACTATGGTAGAAGGAGTCATCTTTCTTCAGATCTGGGCCTGGGAGGACCTTCCCATATGTAGGTTGATTTTCCATGACACACAGCAGCCTTTAGAGCCATATATATATAAGTATGCAAGTCCCATGACCTAGCCTGTGCTGGGTAAGACAGAGCAGTGATGGGCTCAGATAGATGATATGGAAATAGTCATATGGTAGCCTCGGATAGCCACAAAGGTATGGGATGACGCACGGCACAAGTTGTCATATATGTTCTATTCACATCCTTTGATCGGGCATACCATCAACATTATTGAATGCTTCTTTCTTACACAAGTGTTGCGGCAGTTTAGGAGACCTCAGGATGTCTCACAAGATTTTTGCACTTATGCCCAATTTATCGATGAGACAAAGAAGGGTTGGCAGAGATAGTTGGACAGAGGCCAGAGCATGATAGATGCTCGAGTACCACCACCTAGGTGGGATTACATGGTCGGGGTGATGAATGTAGGGATGACACCTGCATATAGGGACCACATATTATCGCACCCATTCTTGAGATATATAGATCATGTTGGCTAGGGTCCTCATGTATAGCGGGCACAGAAGCTTCCCTTACAGCAGCAAGAGAGGGTAGTACGACTGAGGACTATGAGAACTTCCATTTGCACTAGACCTATGGGGTCAGATGTAGGTGTTGGGAGTAGTGGCAGTTAGGAGAGAGCTACTAAGAAGGGAGAGGACACCATCATGGTTGATACTATTCCAATTGATCCACAGGTAGGTGGACAGGTAGCCCAGTTATAGGAGGCTCTCTAGAGGGTCTGAGAGAGGGCTAGACAGTCGCAAAGGGAGCGAGATGACTTCCACACATAGGTGATCATTCAGGAGACCTAAGTAGCTGAGGAAGACTGAGAGATTTAGGGGTTACAAGAGGCACTGGCTAGATCACAGATAGAGATGAGGTACGAGGCTGCTCAGGCAACTTATTACTATGCCACTTCTAGGATTGGAGTTCTTGAGGCAGCAGATCAAGTTCAACCATTTTCAGAGTATGCTAGGGCACGAGCTGCTCCTTATGAACCACCTCCTCAGCAGTAGGGCATGCCACCTCCTCCACCTCTGCCAGGTGGTTAGATGAGACACTTGATATACATATTGTACCACCATTTTGATATATTGTGCTCGAGTAGAACCCTTGTACATCTTGATCGATTGATATATATATATATATATATATATATATATATGAGCTAGATTTTGGCATCATTGTACTTGTTTATATATTGCTTTAGATTTGTATGTCTTATGAGATGTTTCTTATATGATTAGATGTATGGATTAGAAATGTATGCCATGGATGAATATGCAAATATTTATGCACGTGTTTTATTGATAAATGCTATGAATGAAATGTGAAGATAGATGCTAGATGAATAAATGTTATGCATTATTTGATTTATTCTTATAATGGATGCACATGTTTATGGATATATAAATGTAAATGAATGTATGGAAATGCACTTTTGGAAATGAATGTAATGCAACGAAGGCAATGGTACTAATCATCTCATGCAGGATATCGCAATATACAACAGGTACTAACCAAAAGAATACGAATGAAGATCGAGAGCTAGGACCGGACACTCGTGCAATCAAGAGGAAGCCAGGGTAAAAGATGAGGACCTTCAAAGAATGAGAAGACACTAAAGAGAGCACCAAAATTATCATGATGCAAGTCTAAAATGTGAATGCAAGCCTAAGCTAAATGCAACCATAGGACTTGGTTGTTGGACTCATCGCATAATTATCATCATCAAGTATTTTTGGAACATCAGATTCAATACAATCCTCACTGGTGCCAGTGAAACCATAAGGATATGAATATGAATTTCATCAGATAAAATGTAGGAAATGAACATAAGCACCAGGGCACAAAAGTCAAGATGACCTTAACATTGTTTCCAGTTTGATATAGTAAGAGTACACAAGTAAACAAACAGAGAAATAACAGTCAAGGAGATAGTTCCAACCTCCCCTTGGCATACAAATAAACAAGATCAAGGGATGTGAGGCTTTTCCACCTTAATGTAGAAGCTCTTATCACATACACCCTATTTATTTGACGTTGTCAGATCATCGAAACCACATCCACAAGCAGTAGACAAAATAAAATATCAATGAAATTCATGAGAACAGACAGCATACAAAGAAAGAGTCAATCACATCTCATCACATTTCAAGGTTTACGAATGTGCCTATGTTTGGGGTGTTGAAAAAAACCATTGTGTTTGTGAGTGCAATGTGTTTGATTTCTATCGAGAGATGTTTACATGCAAGATATCTAATGTGTTATAAAAAACACAGATGTGTCCAAAGAGAGTGTTAAAAAACTCTGTTTGATCAGGTGTTGAGAACCACCAGTTTGCACCAGTAGAGAGTTTTCCTTTAGAACTAACAAGATTAATGACTCGAGTGAAAACCAAAGAGGTGATCAAAGTGGGGAGCCATGCCCCCAAGTAATGAATGGATTGATGTTGAAAATGTTGATTAGTGAGTCAATGTGAGAAATCTCAATAGTATAGTGACAGTAGGCAGACGCAGTGAGAACCACTGGTGACTAACACTAGAAAGATTCTCAAGCATAAAAATCAGTGTGAGATCTAGGCATCAGTAGGCAGACTCAATGAGAACCACTAGTGATTTATGCGAAGAGGAGAAATACTCCAAAAGATAGGACCATGCCCCCTAGACTAGGAAGATGCCCTGAGTGTGACCAGTTTCAATCCATGTGAAGTCGAGTAAAATCTCAAAGATGACTGAGAGCGAATGCATGGGAAAAATAAAGAAGAAAATAATACTAAAGTGGGAAAGCAAACTGAAGTAGGAAAGCAGAAGAGAAAATTGCAAGAAAGCCAAGAGATGTTGTGATAGATAGAGCCTTGCAGAACAAGAGGTGCCTATTTACCAAGTTTTCACTGTCTTGGAAAAAATTCTATTTTTGCTACCATGATGCCTATTTACCAGGTTTTCATCAATGACACCTTTTCTCTTTTTCTTTTTTTTTGTATTTTCATGTTTTTCATTTTTTTTTTGAATTTTTGAATTTTTTGATTTTAATGTATTTTTTATTTTTTTCAATTTTTTTGGTACTATCAAGGTGCCTGTTTACCAAGTTTTTACCAAGATAATAGATACATCGAAGCACTTGTTTTCCAGGTTTTCACTAAGATGATCATTTTTTTAGGACATTTTACAATTTTTAGGATTTTCTCAAAATAAAGTATGTACATGAGCATTCAAAAGACACCTCAACTGTAAAACTTTTTCAGATGAAGAGCATTGATAGGCTCTTTGAGTTTTTCACCCTCTGTGGTAGATAGCTGGTAAGCGCCAGACCCAAATAGTGTAGTAATGATATACAGACCAAGCCAGTTTGGCTCAAATTTTCCTTTCTGAATCTGTTGTTGTTGATTCTTAGGGTTCTCTCTCAGGAGGAGATCACCCATTTGGAAGTCTCTTGGTCTAACCTTATTTTTATAGCTTTTAGATATTCTCTTCTGATATGCTTAGAGATGATTGAACACCACCTTCTAACATTCATATAGTAGTTCAAGCTCTTGTAGCTGATATATTCTAATATCATCATCAGTAATGAGGCCCTTCAGAGAGACTCGCAAAGTAGGAATCTCAACCTCAATAAGTAGCACTGCATCTGCACCATAAACTAGAGCAAAGGGTGTGGCCCTTATTGGTGTACGTATACTAGTGTGATAAGCCCATAAAGTCAGGTTCATCTAGAGATGCCAGTCTCATCTAGATTTGTGTATTGTATGGTGTAGGATCTTGAGAATTGTCTTGTTTGAAGCTTCCGCCTGGCCATTACCCTGGGAATAATAGATAGAAGACCAATGCTGAGTAATCTTGAACTTAGTGCACAAATTTGTTAGATCTTTGTTCTTGAATTTCCCCCCATTGTCAGTGATTATAGATGAGGGTACACCATATCTATAGATGATGTAGTTTAGTATAAACATGGCTACAAACTTGCCATCAGCTACACTGAGAGGTACTGCCTCAACCCATTTGGTAAAATAGTCTATAGCAGTAATGATGTATTTATTTCCTCTTGAAGAAGAGGGATATATCTAACCCACTAAGTTGAAGGCCCACTGTTTAAATGGCTAGAAATTAATGAAGGGAATAAGCTCCTTGGCTGGAGCATGAATCAGATTACCATGTAGTTGACACTGTTTGCAAGACTTAGCAAACTATGTAGCTTCTTTCTCCATATCTGGCCAATAGTAACCAACTCTAATAAGTTTACAAGCCAGTGTTAGACCATTTGAGTGAGACCCATAGATGCCTTCATGTACCTCTTCTAATGTTCTCTTGGACTCATCAGGTTCTAAACACCTAAGGAGGGTACCGTCTAGACCTCATCTATATAATTCATTAGCTACGATGACAAACTATGAAGCACTACAGATTAAATGACATTTCTCATTTTGACTATATGTGTCAAGAATAATTTGGTCATGAAGATAAGAATAGATATGGTGGTAGCGGGATGAGTCATTTCCAATGACTAAATAGATCATCTGAGAGTCAGGGGAATCATAGGCAGGGTAGCATAACGTCTTCACTAGGATTTCATGTCTAAAATCATTTTCTCACATTTTTAACATAGAAGCTAGAGTAGCCATAGCATCAGCTAATTTATTATCTTCCCTTGGAATTTTCTGGAAAGTGACCTATGCAAAGTATTTCTTAATTTCATCAACCATCTTTTTATAGGGCACCAGTTTTTCATCTTTTGTTTGATAGATGTCATTCACTTGATTGATAACCAGTTGTGAATCTCCAAAGGCTTTTAGCTCATCAACACACCATTCAATAGCAATCTTTAATCCATTGATCAAAGCTTCATACTCAATAGTGTTGTTTGTGCAAGGAAACATCATTTTGTATGCCTTTGGTAATGAATACCGTTGAGGTGTAATGAACAAAATTCCAGCACTTGACCCCTGTTGGGTGAATGATCCATCAAAGAACATGGTCCATGTATGATGTGTGAGAAGCATGATGGACTCATCTGGGAAATCAATTCTTAATGGTTGATGATCTTTAATAGGTGCCTTGGCCAACTGATCTGCAATCGCTTTCCCTTTGATAGCTTTCCTCTCAACATATTTAATATCAAATTCACTAAGAAGCATGACCAATTTAGCTACTCTACCTGTGAGGGTAGATTTACTGAGTATGTACTTTAATAGATCAATTTTTGCAATTAGCCTTATAGTGTGAGCCAACATGTAGTGTCATAACTTCTGGGAAGCAAACACTACTGCTAAGAAAGCTTTCTCAATTACAGAATAATTCATTTCATAAGAGACCAATGTTTTGCTGATGTAATAAATGACTCTTTCTTTATTATTTTGATCTTCTTGGGCCAATAGAGCACCCAGAGATGTTTTTGTAGCTGAGATGTATAAGATCAATGGCTTCCCCTGAAAAGGAGGCATTAATATAGGCAGATTGGCTAGATATTGTTTGATTTGTTGGAATCCTTATTCACATTCTTTGTTCCATTCATAAGTCACACCTTTATGTAGAGTTTTAGTAAATGGTTGTGACTTGTCAGCTAACTATGAGATGAAATGTTAAATAGATTGAAGCTGACCTTGTAGACCTCTAATTTGTCTAATATTGTGAGGTGGAGGCATTTCCATGATAGCTTTCACCTTTGGAGGATCCACCTCGACTCCCTTCATAGAGATGATATAACCAAGTAATTTTCTTGAAGTAACCCCAAATGCACATTTCTTAGGGTTGAGACACAGTCTAAATTTTTCCATATGATCAAGTATAGGGCCTAGATCAGTGAGATGTGTCTTCCTATCCATACTTTTAGTGAGTGTGTCATCCACATAGTCCTCCATTGTCTTATGCATCATGTCATGAAATATGGTAGTGACAGCTCTCTGATAAGTAGCTCCAGCATTTTTTAGACCAAAAGGCATAACATTCCAGCAAAATACACCCCATGCACAAGTAAAAGCAATCTTCTCTTGGTCCTCTGGCACAATTTTTATCTAGTTGTAGTTAGAGAAACCATCCATTAGTGATTACATTTCATACCCTACTGTTATATCTACAATCATATCAATATTGGGCAAGGGAAAAATGTCCTTTGGACATGCCAAATTTAAGTCTCTGAAGTCTGTGTAGACTCTGATAGATTTGTCATGTTTAGTCACTGGGACTATGTTAGAGATCCACTTTGCATAATCAATTGTTTAGATGAACCTAGCTTTTAGAAGTTTTTCCAATTCTACCTTGACCAGTAGAGCCACATGCAGGTGCATCTTTCTAAGTTTTTGTTTGACTGGTTTCACACCTGGAGCTATTGACAAGTGATGGATGATGAGATCAGGATCCACACCCGGCATGTCAGAATATGTCCATGCAAAGTTTATCTTTTTCTCCTTGAAGAAGTTTGTGAATTATTTAAGTTCCTCTGTAGATAATGATTTGGCCACATGGATGATGTGTGGATGTGCTTCTATTCCTAGATTTACCATCTGAGTTGGCTCAATTAACACTGATGAGCATTCCTGGAAATGACTTGGAAGTGCATCAAGTATCTCATCCTCAGACACCTCAGCGAGGTTTTCACCTTTGGATACATCTTTTCTTTTTACCTTTTTTGGCTCTGACACTGCCACAATGTGGTTTTCACCATTAGAGTGCCTATTTTTTCTTCTTTTAATTTTATGACTAAGATACTTGATATCAGCCTCGGTCATGTTGACACTTTCTTCACTAGTGGAGGACATTACAGGTTCAACAGCGTGAAGGTAGCAGGCTAGAGCATAGTCATTTTGGAATGTAAGGACTTCATTGGATGAGGTAGGGGTATTCTAGTCTATTAACTCAGGATGTTGGAGTGAGAGAGAAGTGGCAGGTTCAAGTGCATTCATGGTATAGTCATTGAAAGCGTTGACTAGTAAGCTGAGAGCTAAATCAGTTTCATCCAGAGGTGTGTTCGAATCCTTTTGAATCCTAACGACCAAAGTAGAAGACATGTTAACATTTATGGATTTGAACTCATTAGACCTTTCACTAGACCCTTCACTTACATCGAGAATCTTTTCATTAGATCCTTCTGACGAACTGTCGAACTCATATTCATGAGAATCTATGTCTAAACTCTGACTTGGGTGTTTGCACCATGAGGGTTTGGGAGTTCTTACAACACTAGCCTGTTCTTGTGCCAACTACTCTTGAAAATCTAGTGGTATGTATCATTCACCTTGGAAACTAGAATCTTGTAACACTTTCCATTGTTCATAGGTCAGTGCATCAAATGGAGTGGTTTTATCAGAATCGCAGTTAGTCTTGACTGTACTAGCATGTGGTACAAAATTATCTGGCTCAGCAAAGAATGCTACTAGGTCTGGAGGAATGGGATAAGGAAAGAAATCCTCATCAGAGCTATCTTCTATGGTGTCGACTATATCTATGCCTTCAGGTTCTAGTGAAGGATCTAATTTTGGCACAATTTTGTTAATCCCTAGATGGAACGGGATTTTATTGAAACCTAAACCAATTGTGTCTTTTGTCTTTTGGCTTGTAGCTTTAATAGGTTCAACTAACCCATTACCATTCACCCCTATTGGGCCACTCCCTTTGTACCCAAAGTGTTTCATAATCTTAAGACCTTCACTATTTGGATTTAGTTCACAAGCTGGGGCAGTCTATTCAGGTATGTTCTTTCCTTTGCAAAGCCAAGCTTTAATAGCTCTTTCCTTAGCTTCATCTTCTAATGGTGTAGATTCTCATATGAAGGCACCATCATAAACTACCTTAGGAGGGGAAGAAGATCTGTTGTTATTAGAAGGTCTCCCATAAGAACAAGGAGACGGAGGTAGAGCTGCTAACGATAGCATAGGTTCCATTTGATACCCCCCATGCTTATGTCTATGATTTTTAGGGTATGTTCCATGTCTCTGAGCTTGGCATCATAGAATTCTTTGTATTCTCTATTATTCAGAACAAGACTATTAGCTGACTGAGTGAGCGCATTACAAGAAGAGCCCATACTAGCAGGAATTGTCACCTTCGCACCTTGGAAAGAAAACTTAATACACTGATGGTATGTAGAGGGAACCACTTGCATCTCATGGAGCCATGGTCTTCCTAGAAAGATATTATATGCAAGAGGAAGATCTAGCACTTGATATGTGATGTCTCTTTCAACTGGTCCAACCCAAATGGGTAGCACAACTAAACCTTTAGATTTTCTCTCTTCTTCATCATAGGCCTTGATAGTAATTCTTTTGCAAGAATCTATGCGATCTTCACCATAACCTAGCTGAGCAAGAAAGTGAGCAGAGCAAATATTGAGGCCAGCACCATTATCAATGAGTAAGTTGTGGACTAGCTATTTTCCAATCATGACTTCTATATGTAGAGGAGCATTATGTGGGTGACTAATTGAGTGATCATCTTCTTTTGAGAAGGACAAATAATGTAGTGAAGTCAAGTGACCCGCCATGGATTGAAATTGATCCAGATTGATGTCTTTGGGGACATTAGCCTCTGTAAGGGCTTTATCCAAAATCTGCCTATGAGCAGGCAAGATCTTCAATAGCTCAAAGATAGTTATTTGAGCATTGGTTCTTTGAAGCTAGTCAAGAATGCTATAACCAGTAGTAGGAGGCATAGGGACCACTTTTGTGGTCTTGTTGGTAGAGCCAACAACATTTTTATCTGCAAATTGTTTTGGTAAGAATGTAGCAGTAGGAGGGTCGGGACCCTTGATAGTGATTTTAGCATGGGATCTAGTAACAATGTTCATGCAATCTTGAGATGTTTTAGATTCAGATAATCGAGACCCAAGACCTCTCAAGATGAATAGGGTCTTAGGCTTAGAATCATCCCCACTTCCCCTGATAGTAATCACATTATAATACTCCACTTCCATAGGTTCCACCATGTTGATGACATTATCATAAGTGGCATGTGCGTAATTAACTTTGGCATTATTGTTTTTAGCATTGGAAGACTCACCTTTATCATGATAAGGAAAGGAATCTTTAAATGCCTAGTGATCCGAATTCTTGTTATGATTCTCCACCATGATAACCTGGTTATCAATCAGATCTTGGACTTTATGGCACAATTGAAGACAAGTAGCAGTCTTATGACCCTTATTTTGGTGATAGTCATAGTATGTATTGTCATTCCACCAATGGGGTCATGGTTGCAGATCGTATAGACATTTTTCCAAAGGAGCAACAATCTGATTTTGCACCAAAGTTTTGAAAACCACATCAAGTGGTTCTCCCAAAGAAATAAATTCACGCTTGGGTCGTGGGCCCAAGTTTTGTTTCCAGAGAATCTAGAAGGCTATTGAGTGTTTGTTGAAGCCTTTTCAACAGCTTTAATTTCTTGTATACCAGAGGTGAGATTGAAGACTGGTTTCAAAGGAGCTGGAGTCATATTATCAACTACCCCATCATTCACAATCTCCCTATTTTTGTTGGAAAACTTCTCTTTACCTTTGTTGGAAGAGGAGGAACCTTGTTTTTTGTCTTTATACAAAGTCAGTTCACATTTTTAACCATAAATGCCTCTATCCTCACAACTTTCTTTATCATGTTATCAAAATTAAGGGGACCTTGAAGTTGTACTTGATACCCAAAATCAGGGGTGAGATTATCCAAGAAGATATCAAATTTCTCAGATTTGGATATTTTGCAAGGATACTTAGTGCAAAGTTGTCTCCACCTTTGGAGAAAGGTCAAGAATGGCTCCCCTTGCCTTTTCTTGAGATTTCAAAGGTCCCTTATGTTGATGGTATGTTGTATATTGTGAGAATATTTCTATATAAAGAGATTGACAATCTCATCAAAACTCTTGATGCCAGTGGGTAGTCGAGAAAACCACTCCATGGCAAGTCCACCCAAACTTCAGGGAAAGAGATGCATCAAATAGGTTTTAAAATGCATGAACTCCATAGATATGGCCCCAAATTCTCTCAAATGATCCTTAGGATCAGTGGTACCCAGATACTTATCATATTTATGAAGTTCTACACCTTTGGGAAAAGGGGAAAAGGTGGCATAAGAAGACTCCTATCAAAGAGAAAAGGATAGATGCTTTCCATCATGAATTGTTGTGTGGGTTTGTCCTTATCCTTCATAAGTTGACTGATTTGATTTTGCATGTCTTGAATTACTTTATGCAATTTGGTAGTTTCACTCTCCTCTTCTTTAGCCACAAGCGTCTCCACTTGGAAGTTTGAGGGTAACTTAACTACTTGTTTTGCCAAATCTAGAAAGTATTTCTCTTTATCTTTCGCAAGGAGTATTTCCATCATTTTGATGAGAGATTTATTATATTTTGTAGCATCTATGTCATTTTGAGTTATTGGCTCATCATCGTTACCAAGAATCTCATAAATGCTTTGAGTTTGATCTTGACCTTGGTCACATGGAGGAGGGCGATTATGATGTTGCTCACCTTGCTGACCTTGATCATTTTGAGATTGGTCCTGACCATCGGTGTATTGACCTTGCATGTAATCGAAAGGATTTTCCATGTTTTTGATGGGAGATTGTGTCGTGTGCATAGCTTTAGTATGAGTGTGAATATCAAGCTGAGAACTCGAGGTCAATGTAACCTTTGGCGGATCAAAGGGGTTGATAGGATCAAAAGGATTGATATGTTCAAAAGGATCACTAAGTCAGTGAGGATCGTTAATAGGATCAACCCAAACAGGTGACTTTCTAAAGCTTTATGGATCTTAAAGAGATGAATTATGTTGATCTTGAAACAAAGGATTAGAGCACAACTGAAACACTAGTTTCTGATTAGGACTAGGATCTTTACTAAGCGTAGAAGAGGAACTTGAGGATCCCTCTTGGCTATCAAGTTGAATAATAGATTCAGAATGATCTTTTCCTTGATTACGAGGTTTACCCTTACTTGTTCCAAAACCAAGAATAGGGAATATATTACTGCTTCTAGGGTAAAAGCACAAAGTTGTGTCACGTTTCAGGACAACTTATCAGCATAGCTGAATTTGAGTATTTCTAACTAAAACTATTTTTTGTCAAACATATGATCTAGCTAGATTCATTCTAGCTAATTTAGATAAGTTCTTCACCTTTTCCAATTGGAAATATCTATTAAAAGCATGTTTTATAACAATTACTAAAGAAATAAAATTATTTCAGAAAAGCGATGTTTCA
>MU225673.1:1130237-1147581 GCA_018584345.1 Thuja plicata
GGACTTAAAAAATTTAAAAACTATGTGAATTATTGTTCAAAAAAAATTAAAAAAATTATAGGCATAAACTTCATCCACTTTTACACATTTCATTAGTTTACATCATCTCCAAATTTTAAACATAAATTCTATTTTTATGTCGTTAAAGTTAAAAAATTTGTGTGTTGTTGACCTTTTCCTTTATAAAAGTGTGACACAGCTTTGTAATTTTACCCTCTAGTCGTAACAGGCATAGACGAAGATGAAATGAGAGAGGACCTAGGATCCAACTCAGAACTCTATCTCTAGAGATTAAAAAAAGGAGATAATAGGCTAGAACAGCTAGGGTGTGAGATGTACCCAACATGAATCGTCAAGAGTGTGGCTAGAACAGCCGAGATGTGACTATCATGTCGCAAGGTACAAAAACATAGAAAAGATAGGACAAAGAAAAAGAGACAAGACAAGTTTGAGTAAGAATCGGTCAGTTCACAACTCGAAACAACCAATTTCAGTCTATAGACAACAAGGAAATAGGCAATCATACCTCAGGTAAAATTCAGATCAGGAAACAATATCACCAGTCAACGGGAAAAAGTTCATTGTTTTAGGCCATTAGGATATATATTCACATGAGAAAGTGTTGTGTCACATGAGGAAGTGTTCAACTTCGTGCAAGAAAATGAAAGCTCACACAAGAAAGTGCTCAATTTTTGAAATCTCGCGCAAGATAACTCTAGATTTTGATAAATAGACTCAGTTTTTGAGATAAAAACCAGATTTTGAGACATAGTCAAGACTGTTCTCTGATATAATTTCTAGGTTCAGGGTAGTTTTATGATGATACAAATCAGAAATCTCAATTTCAAGGTGAAAAGCACTTGTTAACAAGCACAAAGTTTCAAACAAGCAATAGTGACACAAGCAATAGTCATAAATTGTTCTACCAAGGACAAAGCAACTTGGCAGAATCATGGGAGTCTTTGTTTCATCATTATTAGATAGTTTAAGACTCAAAACAAACACTTAGTTATCCCTACAAAAAAAAATGGTGGAAAAGACAAAATTTGTGCCCTACTGTCTTATGCGTATGCGTGCACCTCACATAGCAGTGTCATCCTCGAGAGAGCACCCATATTTTTGGTGTTTCCAAGGACTAAGTATATATGTTCAAAGGTTACCCTTAAAGCACGGGCCATGGTCATATACCACTTCAATCATCCAGGTGCATACCTATGTCAAGAATCTAGGGGAGAGATTCTTCCCTCTCCCTGTGCATAGCTTATGTCTTCTTTCAGAGGTGATCCAGGTAGGCATCTAAGAGATTTTTTAGTGGGCTTCCATTCAAAATAACCTTCAGTTCATCTGATATAGAGCTAGGGCCTCGCAGCCACACCAACACTTGAAAGTCATACACCCTTGCAAGCAAGGCTGGGAGAGGCGCCACTCAGTATGACAAACAAAGTTTTCTCAAGATGATAGTCAAAATCATGAGAAAGAAGTTACCATGGCTTTGGAGTCTTTGGACTCAACAAATTATAATTTATTATAGTGAGGTGGAATCACCGGTGATAGGTGTGTACTCACTTGGGTTGTTCCCAGAGGTTGAATTTTGGGCAGGCCCTCTAAAGGTGACATAACTTGACTTGGATTCAAGGGTCTGATTTTCTGATTCTCTCAAAGAGAGAAAAGCATACTTCTCTACCTCTTCACCTTACCCAAACACATCAAGCATATTCATCACCAAGGTAGTTTCACTCCACCAAATCCATAAGCCTTTGGGTTTCTGATTCTCTCAAAGAGAGAAGAGCATAATCCCCTAGCAAGTAGATGTTCTAAAGATTCACTATCTTTCTTTGCTTCCCCAGGTATCTGTCATGCTAGCAACATCTAGGTCTTGGTTTCATCCATGGGCATCACTTCCATGTAATGAAGAGCCTATTCCCCTAATTTTCTATTAGGACCCTTAATAAATTTTAACACAGCCCTATTTAAACTATGTGAATGAAAAACAGTAAACAAGCACAATGTTTTTAATATGCCTTTCACAACCGTCCTGCAAGAAAACCATTAGGAAGTTTTTATGATCTTTGACAAGCGTCCTACAGACCACTATTATGCTGCAGTAGAAATCAGAAACATGAAATTAATAGCAAAAAGTAAATGTCAGAAAATGATAACAGTAAATTGCAGATTCTGGAATTTAAATGATTGTCTATAAAACTTTGCGCAACAAAGTATTTCTCTATGCGTGAGAAAGTGCAGGGGCCTACATGAGATTTATTTTTCCTCATGCGAGAGAGTCCTATTGGGAGAAAAACTTCATGCAGTTTGATATGAAATGTCATGTGAGATTCCATACCAGTGGTGTACAGACATACAGTAGAGTTCAAATTACAGTCAGAAAAGTTTGAGAATGAGGCCAGAAATCATTTTTTCTACCCAACGGTGGGTGCCAAAATGTTATGTGCTTGAATGCGACCTCTAAATCAGGCACAAACCCAACAGAGTCCTTACTCAATCATTCAATTTTCAAAGATTAACATGAATTGTCCATTTCATAAACTTGATTGAAGTGACCTGTTGCCTCCCATTTATTTGGGGATGTCGAATTTACTCTCAGAACAAGAGCCAACAACCTTGACCATTGCTAAAATGGAGGATTTCTAAAGCATAAAAGATGAGAAAAATGCCATTAATCTAGAAACAAAATGCCATTAATCTAGAAATGAAATGCCATTAATCTAGAATTGAAGTGCCATTAATCTAGAAAGCTTGAAAAGATGATGCAATTAAGCTAATAGATATGTAAGAAAACTACATTAAGATGCAATATATTATTACTCTAAATGAAAATAAGCTATTTATGCAACAAATCTTAAAAGCATGATAAAAACAAGGTAAAGTTTAACTATAATTTTGATGATCTCCAAATTGATCCTCTCAAATGAAGAAATAAGGCCCATAATATAGAAGAACCATGGAAAGAGGGTGAAGAGTTTCTTGAAAAGAAACGGTTGCCTCTTCATTTTCATGGACGGAGATTGAGACAAAAATGCAAGAATTATTTAATTAAAAGAGTGGATTATTGCCACATGAGTGACATTTCATATAGAATTACAGAATTCTTTTTGAGGATAATCAATTCAAACAATTAAATAACTATTCAATTCCTTTTGATGTGTATTAGCTAAAGGGGGTGGAATTAATTTAATTTAAAAGCACTTAGGAATTTAGAATTAAATTAATTAATCATAGGGATTTTTAGCTAATAAAACTTGATAATTTAGGAATTAAATACAGTGTTAGATTCATGCAAATTTAGGTTTTCTTCATTTGAGACTAAGTCAATTAAAGTCAAATAGGAAGGAGAATTTGCCTAGTACAATAGGACTTTGATGACGAGAAAATGCACCAAAATTGATTAAAATTGTAAGGTTCCAATTTTAGGGTGTTACACAACCTAGGGATTATTTTGATGTTTTGGCTTGTAATGGTTCTAGCCAGACCACTAGGTTAATAAATGGACATGTAGGTCCTCGGGTGTAGTGTGTAAAGTGGGAGGATGCCTAATTAGGTCCTTAGTGACCTTTGAGTCCAATCTAGGTCTATTATGGTGTTTTGTGATTTTAGTGCCAAATTTGGCCAAGAAAGGGACAAAAGGTCCTATTTCATGTTTATACACCATAATTAGTGATTTGGGAAAGATTGGACACCTTTTGACCAAGTTTGGATAGCATATCCAAAAAGTTGCAAAAGTTGTCAATGTTGTCATTGACAACATTTGTTGCAAGAATGCAAATTCAAAGGAATTAGTTCCTTAACAATCTAAAACCATTTTTTTTGGTGCCTTGGTCAACTATATGAGGCTATCCTCAAGAATTTTCAAGGGTTGGCAAGTTTATGTCAGAGTGTGTATGGACTGTGAATTTGAATAACAGTTACAGTTTGTATCATTTGTGAGGATCTGATATTGCAATGGATTGAATTAACTTCCATAAGCATTGTTTTTGGTAATGTAAATTGTTATAATACTTTGTGTGGTGGTAGTTTTCTAGATTTAATAGTTTAAGTTGATTTTGTAAATTCTTTTGTTTTATGTCCAGTCACTGTCCTGAATAGGGCACTGTGTGCAAATGGGGTCATAGATCCATTTTCCATTGTGGAACTTGTACGAGATCTTGGATTATGGAAGGTGACTCCATGTACATTATGTATAGTGAAGGAGGGGCCCAAGAAAGTATGGAATCTATTTATAAGGTGATTCCCTAGGTGAGCCAGAGATGCATGGCTAGGGATCGCCAGTAGTTGTAGAGAATTTTGGAGGGATTGAAAGCATTCAGTGCTTCAATAAAGGATTGTGGGAAGGTATTGTGGTGAATGAAGGAACCCTAACTTGGAGGATAAGTTTGGGTGTGTTGTTTTTCTATCCAGGAAATTCAATTTCTTGTGCAGATAGTGAGAGGTCCTAAAATCCTAAATTTTAGGCATGTTTGTAGGAGGTACTATATGGACACCTCTAGAAGCCAAGACTTAGAAAATACTTAGGTTCTTTATAAAGGGTATTAGGATATTGAATTAATTTTCTGACTTGTTAATATTTTTTACAAGTTATTGCAGAAAAGGAGCCTAACTAGGCCTAATTCTAGTAGCCCTCTTTTGGGTGTAATTGACTTGGAATTTGGAACTCATTGAGGGTTTCAATCCCAAATACATTTTTGGACATTGGAATTAGTCCAATAAACAATATTGAAGACCACATTCCCACATGGAAGAGTTTGGGATCCATTTGGATCAGTTTGTATAGATGGAGCAAGAAAGGCCATTTGAAGCCTAGGAAGGAGCATGGTGAGTTTTGATTCTTCATTGTTGGTGTTCACTAGTTGAAAGTATTAGTATCTTGTGAGAAGAATAATAAGGAGGATAAGGTTATTTGAAGAACCCCAGTAGGTCAATAGATTTTCCTAGGAGCCCCTAGAGGAAGCTAGGGAGAAGCAAGACTAGTGTTAAATCACCTTGTCTCTATTCATGATTGCCCTCATTACCTTGAGGAATACTTTATCTTGTATACATTTGGTAACTTCTTCCTCAAGCTCTTTTGGATCAACAAAATATAATGGATTATTAGCATTATGATTACTTTCCAAAGACATACTTGGTTGTGGTAGTTTGTCACTAGGAGGGACTAACTTGTGTGTAGTATTTAGTTGTTCCTCAAACAAAGGATTTTCCTCAAGCTATGGACAATGTCCTTCTCCTGTATAGGTATGTTAAAAGAAATCCTATTTTTTACAAGCATTAATCAATCAATTTTCCTAACCAATTCTGAGGTGATATCTAAAGTGTCAACTATGTCCAAGTCCAAAAATAAAAAGGGATAATGTCCAACTGAGAGAGAGATATCAACGACTCTAATCTTGAGTCAATGTTAATGAACCTACTCTCACAACCCAGGATAAGGACAATGTAGACCAAAAAATGATTAAGTTGGGAAAAAGAACTGATCACTTGGATGAGTACAAAAAAATTAGACCTTGAGACAGCAAAAGGGTAAGACTGTTAAAAGATTGCAATCAAAGATGAACTAGTAGAAGTGTTGTGATAGCACAAATTTGAGAAAATCATAACAGAAAAAGCGCAGTAGAAAATATAATTGGACATAAAAACAAATAAAAATATTCAAAGTTTGACATTGGGTATAGATTTCATGTACAATTATGTACAACACTCAATACAAGTAACACACAAGTCTCATACGAGAGACAGTGTCAGATAGAAAAATGACCCAATGTTTTACTAGCACTAGGTCAAACTGATATGAGTAATAGGCCCACATGATACAAGAATATTGTGACAATGATCTGGACTCATATGAGAAAGGATACAATCTCATAAGAGAATGTGCAATTCAACACCTAAAATCAATCACAAAAGAAAACTCTACGCCTAGGTGGGTAGAAATGGACAATACTTTTTTAAATGCTCTTACAATATAATACCACATTCAAGTTGGATAGTTAGAAGATTGGGAGCACTGGCTCCCCTCTATGACACAGACTTCGTGGGCCTACCAAGCTTCAAATTTCTCAAGATCCAAAGATCCTAATAAAATTACTGTCTCAACAATAGGGGTACATGAGAGGTTTCTTAGGAATGCGCATCTCACAATGCTCGTATCAACAAGTAGAAAGGGTTTTTGGCAATGAATCTTAAATTATCTAGTAAGGATCTTTGTTTGGATGTATCCTTTGTTTCCGCGCAAGCGCGATTGAGGTCTCTAACCCCATAGAGAACCTTAGCACAAGCATTCATGATATGTGATTGAGACCCATAGGCCCTACTTTATTTTAGGCAAGAGCCAAGTATAAGCTCAAATGTCATCCATCTTCTAAGGCTTTAGTCTCAAGGAAGTGTTTTTTTATAGTGAGTTAGAGTAGCTTGGCATTAGCTCATTCTCACTTGGGTCTTTCTCCAAGGGTCAGTACTTTTTCCCACTTGGACATGCCCTCTAAAGTTATGAAAATCTCAAATGGTGAATGAAAATAATGTTTATGGATTTCTGATCATCCCTAAAAGGGCGAGAGCATAATCTCCTAACACTATTGTCATTCCTAAAATGCAAAGAAGAAATTCATTTTAAAATGTCTTACATGTGGGTTCCTAGTTAAGAAAAAAAGAAAGAAAAGACACAAAAATAAGAAGTTTGGTTGGCTAGTGAACACGAAAACCTACAAGATGACTCGCTAGAAGTTTTTTTTTACTCTTCTTTTCAAACGTTCTAAAAATCGTGATTAACTTGTCAATGATAAAAGATCACTAAAAATCCAACAAACGCCACCAAAACTTGTTAAAGTTATCAAAAAAACAAAGGAAACTATAGTCTTTAGAAGCTAAAGTATATGAACTCATATGAGTTACACAGTAACTCCATATGAGTATCAGTGAGCTTCCATACAAGTTTTTGGTGAAGATTGTAGAAACCCGTATGGTTTTATACCAATACTCATATGAAATTATGAGACTTGTACAAAGGAAAGAATGTCTAAAATCCAAAAAATAGAGAGAAAAAGCTAGAGAGAGAGAGAGAGAGAGATTTTCTGCCCCACGGTAGGTGCCTAAAATGTGTGTGAAAAGTGGTTGATACCTACTGTGTGTGTAAAATATTTCACCTATTACCTGCGACACAGCACTTCAATAGGTCATTACGTTAGTGGAAAAAATGGTTAAATGAGCATATAAAGAAGTAAAATTAACCTATTTCTTTCTAACTAAGAAAAGTATGATAAGCAACATAACAACCCTCAAATTATGCTACTATCAGTGACATATATGACTTAGCATGAAAGATTTGAGTTAAAACTAAGAAAGATACTCCTTAAACATGCATTCTAGCTTTGAAATGAAGATTATAACAATGCATTAACAATGAAAATATGATAAATCTAACATGTTATATAATCCAACAATAATCTAAGCAGCATAACAATACATTATTTTCTAAAATTATGGGCTTATTTGTGCTCAAAAACACCTTCTATTTATAGAAGAATGAGGAGAGAGAGGGAGGACAAGGTGCATTAATGGAGTTGAAAAACTCATTAATGAAGTGTAAGAGAAATAAATGCCAAAGGCATTGAATAGGCATGGGCTTAAGGAATCTCCATTAATGAGGCATTAATGAGAGCCTTACAGAAGCATGGGAAGGGTGTAAGAGGCAAGCTTGAGAAGGTGGACTTGAGGAAGGAATCTTGAGATTCTTTGACTTTCTCAAGTGGATGGAGTCCTTAATCACTCCCTAGTGGAATGTGACAACATTAGGAGGTGGGTTAGGATAGAATTATGATTAGAATTAGATTTAGAAAGGGTGAATGGGTTGGGATAGGTTCAAACCCAGAGTCAAAGTGGTTGAAGTGGGTTAGGTTAGGGGTTTAGAGGAATATTAATGAAATGAATAAAACTTATTTAATTCATTTAGAAATAGGGATATTAATTATTTAAACATTTAATTGCTTTTTAATAATCAATAGGACTATAGCCAATTTAATTAAATTAATTAGGCAAGGGGAATGGGTTCATTTGCAAGTGAGCTATTGATTTAGGATTTTATTTAATTCCTAGTAAATTAATCATTTTATCCATGTATTCGATTGATTTTGATTTTGGCTAAAAGTAATTAATTTAGTGATTTGATCACTTTAGGAGATTAAATTGATTTCAAAAGAATTATGCCAAGTAGTAAAAGGTTCATTTTTACATAATCAGGGGTATGATCACACTTAAGGAAAATATGGTCTATGGTTAGAGTAGACCAAATCTAGGTGGTTACATTTTCCCCTCTTTGAATTGATGTGCGAGCAGTGCATTGATTCAAAGAAAGTTTTTTATTTTTAACTTCAGAAAGATTGAGAACTCCATTCTTGGTTGTCAAATGAAGAGTTGATGAGATCAGTCTCACACTTGATTTAACTAAACTGATATAATTTACTTTGAACTTGGTTGTCATCCAAAGGTCAATAAAATATATTAAAGGTACCAATTCTGAACTTGGTTTTCGTCCAAAGATTTATAATACTGATTCCAAACTTGGTTTTCGTCCAAAAGTCAGTATGAAGCTACTAGGAGCTTAGTAAGAATCTTTTAAAATGAGGAAACACAAGATATCTAGCTTATGAGAACCAAAGCTTTCTATCCAACAGTTTTGACTTAGTCAAGGAAACTGTCATGCCCCTAGTTTGTTTGATAATGAAGTCATTTTAGTGTTGTTTTGAGAAAAAATTTGATTGATGATAGTGTGATCATGCCCCCTCAGGAATGAAATCGAAGGAAAGAAAAGAAATCCCCTTGTTTAAATTATGCATTACTTGCAGTGATCGGGTAGGGGAATGAAAGAATAGATTAGAAGAAGTGAAGAAATGGGGGTGTGTTTAAGAGTAAAAACACAGGAACCAAGTTAATTACGTGAAAAAAGTGAGTTCAGTTTCATTCCCGATTGATCAAAGATTTCGAGAATCATGGATATGTAAATATCTTGGATTTTAGATGAATTAAAAATAGAAAGGAGTTTGAGCTCAAATCTTTATGTGTTTTCCTCTTTCAAAATGCATCATGCAATCTCTAAATGCAACTATATGCAAACTCTTAGGACTTGTCACTGATTTGCAGATATTGGATCATTTTTATCATCATTGGGCGCTTTCAGAATGGATACCTCCTAATAGTACAACAATCACTAATACCCACTGATATTATGAAAGTATGAATACTATGTTTTATTGAAATGTCAGAAATAGACTTAGGCATCAAGGCATAGAAGCCAGGATAAAAAAAAATAGTCACCTTACTTTTATTATATCAGAATCTGTGTAAGGAAAGATATTGAACCCGTAATGACCTTGAAAATTCATATCCTTGGGTACATTATGCTTCGTATAACTTAGTGAGAATTTGAATTAGAAAAAAGACAAGGAAATTGTTTTAAACTCACCATAGTTTACACATAATGAAGATCGAGATATATGCGGCTATCCACTCATGGTGGTAGCTCTTACCATTAACATCCAAGTTAGGTAAAATTTATAAGATCAATTGGAACAATCACCATATGCTGAAAACCAAGAAAATGTTATGCCCCCTGTCCTTGCAACTCTTTGTCTTTGCACAGACATCATGGAGTAACTCAGAAGACATAACAACTTATCAATTGTGAATCAATCAAATAGAATTCATAACTTCTTAGATGCCCCTAGTTAAAACATCATCAGGACATAAAAGAGTTATAATCACACCAAGATCAAACTGTGGTTAAGTAGTATTGAGAAATACTATTGATTCATTTTTCAAGCACAATATAGATTAATCGATCAAAAAGGTTGGAATTCAAGCAATATGTTGTTCCATGTCTGTGTATGACATTGTGTCTGTTTGCAATTCAATATGGGTTCTGGGAACATTGTTCATTTTTGTGCCATCCTTGTTTTGTGAAAGGGGTAGTTTGGTGTAAGCATTGAGTATCACTGTGTCACAAGACAAAACATCCTATGATGACCTAGCAGATGCAACCTATCAAACTAGAAAAGATGCCCCCAGTATAGAATGACTTGATCCTAAGACAAAAATACAGACAAATCCCAAGCAAGGATAAGATAGTTGTGTAGGAAACAAAGTCAATGTTTTAGCATAGGTGTAACTGTGAAGGATTAGTATCAGCAATGCATTGATAGATGGAGCGTAGAATACAAGTGATGCCTGATTGCCAGGTTTTCACCACTTGGCAAGATATTTTCTTCTTTTTACTACTAGGATGCCTATTTTACCAGGTTGTCAACAAGGCACTTTTCTCTTTTTCAGTTTTTTTGCTATTTTTTCTTTTTTGAATGTTTTTTTAGTATCAAGGTGCCTGTTTGCTAGGTTTTCACCAAAGATACCTTTCTTGAGGAATTTTTCCACTGTTTTGGGATTTCTTCGAGATCAATTTTCTGAATGTTTTTGGTATTTTCTGAGAACTATTTCACTGTGCAGGCTCTGCTAGCTAAACATCAAGCGTAGGACCGCTTCAAATTTAAAGTGTTGATAGGATCTAGAAGAGTGTCTCCCTCAGGTGTAGCTAGATGATAAGCTCCAGTCCCAAAATTAGCAGTGATAACATAGGGTCCCAGCCAATTAGGTTAAAATTTTCCCTTCTTCTCTCGGTTGGGCTGGTTCTTAGGATTCTCCTTTATGACAAGATCCCCTACTTCAAATTTTTGTGGTTTAACCTTTTTATTGTACCCCTTGGACATGCATTCTTGGTACACCTTCAGATGATTGAATGCCTATTGTCTACACTCATAAAGTAGGTCTAAAGAATTCACCCTATCAATGCAGTATTGCTCATCAGTAACAAGCCCTTGTAAAGATATTTGAAAAGATAGGATTTCAACCTCAATAGGTAGTACTGCTTTAGTGCCATAGATGCCTCAGCCTGTCCATTACCTTGAGGGTAATAGATTGAGGAGTAGTTTTGAGTAATGTGGAATTGTTCACAAAGGTCATCAATGTCTTTATTTTTAAATTGGCCCCCATTGTCTATTACAATTGATGTGGTATCCCATATCTACATATAATGTAGTTCAGAATGAACATAGCCACTTGTTTGCTAGTGGATTTGATTAGAGGCGCAGCCTTGACCCACTTTGTGAAATACTTAGTATTCATAATGATGAACTTGTGTCCATTTGAAGAATTGTGATATATTTGTCCAACCAAGTCAAAGGCCCATTGCTGAAATGGCCAATGTGTTATAAAAGGTATAAGCTCTCTAGCAAGAGCATGGATGAGATTTCCATGTGTCTGGCATTTATGACATGTTTTAGAAAACTAAATAGCATCATTTTCCATAGTAGGCCAGTAATAGCCTACTCTAAGTAGTTTCTTTGCTAGTGAAAAACCATTTGAATGTGATCCACATACACCTTCATGGACTTCTTTTAACGCACGATTTGACTCTTTGAGTTCTAAACATCTAAGAAGCGTACCATCAAGAAATTGTCAATATAAGTTATTAGTTATGAGGAGATAA
The DNA here is from genome assembly GCA_018584345.1 of Thuja plicata. Lineage (NCBI taxonomy): Eukaryota > Viridiplantae > Streptophyta > Pinopsida > Cupressales > Cupressaceae > Thuja > Thuja plicata. Next base: position 1,141,774 of record MU225673.1, read on the forward strand.
CATGATGTTTTCCTACTCAAGGCTCTTTTCTCATTTTGGCAACTCTTACCATTAACATCCAAGTTAGGTAAAATTTATAGGATCATTTGGAACAATCACCATATGCAGAAAACCAAGAAAATGTTATGCCCCCTATCCTTGCAACTCTTTGTCTTTGCGTAGATGTCATGGAGTAACTTGGAAGACATAACAACTTATCAATTATAAATCAATCAAATAGAATTCATAACTGCTTAGATGCCCCTAGTTAAAACATCATCAGGACATAAAAGAGTCATAATCACACCAAGATCAAACTGTGGTTAAGTAGTATTGAGAAATACTATTGATTCATTTTTCAAGCACAGTATAGATTAATCAATCAAAAAGGTTGGAATTCAAGCAATATGGTGTTCCATGTCTATGTATGACAATGTGCCTGTTTGCAATTCAATGTAGGTTTTGGGAACATTGTTCATTTTTGTGCCATCCTTGTTTTGTGAAAGCGGTAGTTTGGTTTAAGCATTGAGTATCACTATGTCATGAGATAAAACATCCTATGATGACCTAGCATATGCAACCTATCAAACTGGAAAATATGCCTCCAGTGTAGAATGACTTGATCCTAAGACAGAAATACAGACAAATCCCAAGCAAGGATAAGATAGTTGTGTAGGAAACAAAGTCAATTTTTTAGCATAGGTGTAACTGTGAAGGATTAGTATTGGCAATGCATTGATATATGGAGCATAGAATACAAGTGATGCCTGATTGCTAGGTTTTCACCACTTGGAAAGATCTTTTCTTCTTTTTACTACTAGGATGCCTCTTTTACCAAGTTGTCATCAAGGCACTTTTCTCTTTTTCAATTTTTTTTCTTTTTTTTTTTTTTTGAATGTTTTTGTAGTATCAAGATGCCTGTTTGCCAGGTTTTCAACAAGGATACCTTTCTTGAGGACTTTTTCCACTATTTTGGGATTTCTTTGGGATCAATTTTCTAAATTTTTTTGGTATTTTCTAAGAACTATTTCACTGTGCAGGCTCTGCTAGTTGAACATCAAGCGTAGAACCACTTCAAATGTAAATTTTTGATAGGATCTAGAAGAATGTATCCCTTAGGTGTAGCTAGATGATAAGCTCCAGTCCCAAAAGTAGCAGTGATAACATAAGGTCTCAGCCAATTAGGTTAAAATTTTCCCTTCTACTCTCAGTTGGGCTGGTTCTTAGGATTCTCCTTTATGAAAAGATCCCCTACTTCAAATTTTTGTGGTTTAACCTTTTTATTGTACCCCTTGGACATGCATTCTTGGTACACCTTTAGATGATCGAATGCCTATTGTCTACACTCATAAATTAGGTCTAAAGAATTCACCCTATCAATGCGGTATTGTTCATCAGTAACAAGCCCTTGTAAAGATATTTGTAAAGATGGGATTTCAACCTCAATAGGTAGTACTACTTTAGTGTCATAGATGCCTCAGCCTGTCCATTACCTTGAGGGTAATAGATTGAGGAGCAGTTTTGAGTAATGTGGAACTGTTCACAAAGGTCATCAATGTCTTGATTTTTAAATTGGCCCCCATTGTCTGTTACAATTGATGTGGTATCCCATATCTACAGATAATGTAGTTTAGAATGAACATAGCCACTTGTTTGCCAGTGGATTTGATTAGAGGCATGGCCTTGACCCACTTTGTGAAATACTTAGTATTCGTAATGATGAACTTGTGTCCATTTGAAGAATTGGGATATATTTGTCCAACCAAGTCAAAGGCCCATTACTAAAATGGCCAATGTTTTATAAAAGGTATAAGCTCTCTGGTAGGAGCATGGATGAGATTTCCATGTGTCTGGCATTTATGACATGTTTTGGAAAACTGAATAGCATCTTTTTCCATGGTAGGCTAGTAATAGCCTACTCTGAGTAGTTTCTTTGCTAGTGAAAAACCATTTGAATGTGATCCACATACAGCTTCATGGACTTCTTTTAATGTGTGATCTGACTCTTCGAGTTCTAAACATCTAAGAAGTGTACCGTCAATAAATTATCAATATAATTTATTAGTTATGAGGAAATAACATGATGTTGTCCTAATCAAGGCTCTTTTCTCATTTTGGGATAGATTGTTGGGAATAGTTTGGTCAATGAGGTAAGAAATGATATTAGCATACCAAGTTTGGTCTAGGGTGTTCAAAGCACAAATTACTTGGTATTCAGGGGTATCAAAGATAGGATAGTATAGTTCTTCCACAAAGAAGTAATAGTAGAATTGATGTTCCTTCAGTTGTAACATGGATGCCAATGTAGCCATAGCATCCACAGCTTTTTTCTCTATTCTGGGTATCTGATGGAATGTGATGAAGACAAAGTACTTTTTGGGGTCATCCACCAATTGCTTGTAGGGTGTCAAATTTTCATCTTTCATCTGATAATCTCCATTGACTTTATTGATGATGAGCTAGGAGTCACCATACACATGTAACTCTAGAATCTTCCATTCCATGGTGAGCTTAAGACCGTTTACCAGTGCCTCATATTCTAAAATGTTGTTTGTGCATGGAAACATCAATTTGTAAGACTTGGGTATCTTGTAGCCTTTAGGAGTTATGAATAGAACCCCTGCTCCAGAGCCTTGTTGCGTGAAAGAACCATAAAATTGTATTTTCCATGGATACTCAGTGAGATGCATGATAGTTTCATCAGGAAACTCATTTCTTAAAGGTTCATCATCTTGAAGTGGTGAAGTAGCTAGTTGATCTGCGAGGACTTGTCCTTTAATAGCTCTTAGGTCTACATACTCAATGTCAAATTCACTTAGAATGAGGACCCACTTTTCCAGACGTCCTGTTAATGTTGTTTTGCTTAAAATTTACTTCAGAGGATTGATCTTAGCAATGAGCCTTACTATATGTGAGAGCATGTAGTGTCTCGATTTCTGTGATGCAAAGACAACTACTAATTATGCTTTCTCAATAATGCTATAATTGAGCTCATAGGAGACTAGTGTTCTACTGATGTATTAGATGGCTCTTTCTTTCTTTGTTTCATCCTCTTGTACTAGAAATACTCCTAGTGATGTAGCTGTAGCTGAAATGTATAAGAGTAATGGCTTTCCATTAATAGGCACCATAAGAATAGGAGTAGCTAGGTGCTCTTTTAATTCTCTGAAGTTGGCTTCACAATGTTCATCCCATTTGAAGGTGACACCCTTATGTAGCAATTTGGAAGGGTTGTGCTCTATCTACCAGTTGTGACATGAATCTTCTAATTGACTAAAGTCTCCCTTGTAGTGTCCTCATTTGAATGATGTTGCGGGGAGGAGCCATCTCTAGAATAGCCTTGACTTTTGCAGGATCTACCTCAATTCCCTTCACTGAGATAATAAACCCTAGGAGCTTTCCTGATTGGACCCCAAAGGAACACACTTTTGGATTGAGACTGAGTTGAAATTTATCCATTCGATCAAATATCTTTCTTAAATCATCAATATGAGTACCTCTTTCTTTGGATTTAGCTAAGGTGTCATCCATGTAGTCCTCCATGTTTTTATGTATCATATCATGGAATATAGTAGTCATTACTCTTTGATATGTAGCACTGACATTCTTTAACCGAAATGGCATGATGTTCCAGCAAAAGGTGCCCCATGTACATGTAAATGAGGTTTTCTCTTGATCCTCAGGGGCAATCTTTATCTAATTATAGCCTAAGAAGCCATCCATTAGTGAATACATGTGGTAGCCTACTGTGAGATTGATGATCATGTCAATATTAGGTAGTGGGAAGTCATCCTTCGGACATGCCTTGTTTAAGTCTCTGAAGTCTGTACATGTCCTGATAGATTTATCAGATTTAGACACTGGGACCACATTGGAGATCCATCCAGTGTAAGCAATGACCCTAATGAATCCAACTTTCAACAATTTCTCTAGCTCTGCTTTTACTAGAAATGCAACATGAGGATGCATTTTTGTAAGTTTTTGTTTCACGGGTTTTATCCCAGGAGCTATAAACAAGTGGTGCATGATTAATTTAGTTTCTATTCCAGACATATTTGTATAGGACCATGCAAATTTGATCTTCTTTTCCTTTAGGAACTCAGTGAATTGTACCTTTTCCTCTTCTAATAAAGATTGTGCCAGGTGACTAATTTGAGGAGACTCAATTTTTCTCAAGTTGACTGGTTTTGTTGGTTCTATTAGTACTAAAGATCTCTCTTGAAACTGCTTGGGGAGGATATCAAGAATCTCATCCTTTGGTGCCTCTAAGAGGTTTTCACCATTGGATACATCTTTTTTTTAAAACTATTTTATGATCTGACACTACCACAACATGGTTTTCACCATCAGTTCCCTTTTTCTTTTCATTTTTCAATTTTTGACTGAGAAACTTGATATCCTCCTGTGACATGTTCACGCTCCTTGCATTAGTGGAAGAAGGGTAAGGCTCACAAGAACTTAGATAACAAGACAAGGTGTAGTCATTGGGAAATTCAAGTATAGGAGTAGGATCTGTACTAGTCCAATCAATTAGGTCTGGGTTTATCAAATATAAGGAGTTAGACTAGGGGAAGGACAGCATCGCATTAGCATCAAGACTATTAACTGACATGACATGTTTTTTTAGGTTAATTTCTTTGATGTTTAGATGAATAAGAGTTAGATCATCATAAAAAGGGTCATTGTTTGTTATATGCAGACCAAACTCTAGTGACTCATCAGTAGAAATTTCATCATCATTTCTCTGTAAAAGGAGGCTTCTTGCTTTTTGCCTTTGAACTTCTTCTAGGTTTACGAAAACACTAGTCTCTCCATCAATGATTGGGAGAAGCAATTCCTCCTCTACTACAAGAATATAAGTGTTGTTGGGAGTAGTGTCAGAATGTTCACGAGGTGCTGAGGGAGCTGCAAATATGTGAATTGTGTCTATTTCAATATCTTTGGTGGCAATAGATAGCTCATCACATTCATAATCATGAGAGTCAGTGATTTCATCATCAGATTTGTTTAAGTATTCATTAATAGTTATCTGGTGTACTCGGTTAGCCATCTGTGGATCAAAGTGTGGTAAATCAAGTACATGTGTGATTGTGACTAACTGTTCTCTATAGTTTTTGCTATCAATGGTACCTCTAGATCATCTAATGTTATGTCTCCTACCTCTTAAATAGGAGTTTGTGCTAACAAAGGGACGCGAAGATCTTGTGGTACCTCAAAGCTTAGTACATAGTGCTCTCCTTGATAGTTGGGATTCTCTATGCCAACATGTTATATTCATTCATAGGACCATGGTTATAGTTCTATCTCCTCTATTTCATAACTCTCTTTATCAGAGATCAGACTATCTTTTGAAGTAGGTTTGTCAGATTCTGTATTAAAAACTAGTCATGTTTTATCTCTGGTATTCCTGAACTCTGTGTATATATGTAATGCCCACCCTAGAATCTTCCTATGTTAGATGGACAGGACTATTTCTTTGACACTATTGGGTTTTATGATGGAATATGATTATTATTTAGTTAGCATTTTATGAGATATTTGAGCATATATTATTGGTTATTGCAGTTGTATGGACATATTAAATGAGATATGATTTAATGATGAATGGCTAGAAATGAACTATCAGTAAAATGTTTTACATTGATTTGTGTTATGATGTTTATATTATGATTTAACCCTACTGACCCTATTATGGTTTGTTGTTCACTGGTTGATGTGAGTGTAGGATGAGGAGGGGCAGTCGTAGTAACTCCTATGGGAGATCCACACGATGTCGCACTCTCCCTCCTTGTTTGCTACTGTCTATTTTTTTATATATATTTGTATATG
>MU225673.1:1154808-1169177 GCA_018584345.1 Thuja plicata
TAGATAAAATCCTCTTGGATCAAAATCCCTTTGGTATAATCCCTCTACTCCTCACTCACACCTATAATCGAGTCTCCTTTGAACCCATTAAAATGCTGACAAAAAATCACTTTGACATTAAATTTTTGTGGGATAAAATAAATTTATTTGAAAAACCCAAATATAGGATGATAGTACTCCAAGAAATCTTTCCAATGATTATGAGTTATATATATATATATTGAGTTTATTAAGACTTTTCTTTTTAAGTTTTACTAAACATAGGTTGTCTAACCATTTAGCGACTTCTCTGTTCGATGCTTCTGCAAAAATAGTAAATTATCGAAAACAAATTATGAAAAATATCTAGAAAATAGGTATTTATGTTACCTTTCTATCAAAAAAATAATAAATTAATTTTGATATATAGAGATAGAGTTAGAGCGATCCAAGTGAACCTATGTCCAAATTATAATTAATGTCACTTCATAACTCAATAAACTATTAAATATTCAACCAAATTGAATGAAACCAAATGGATTCCCTAGATATTTGTGTTGCAAACCTAAATTCAAAATAATTATGTTCTTATCAGTTTTATAAAAAAAGTTATGTTGATCAAAGTGAGTGTCACTCCTAAAAATCTTGATTTTTCACAAAAATAATTTTTGAAGGAGAAGGAAAAATGGATACAAATAAATTCCATTTTTAAAAACTATATATATATTTATAAACTAGAAACAAAATCCTAAAAGTCACTAGTTTACATCATCTTCAGATTCTTAATGGTTTAATCACAATAGATGTTTGAAAGTGAAGTTTTTTTTCTGAATGTTCATTTCAGTGTCAAAGTTGGCCAAAAAGTGGGACACAATTTTGTAGGATCACCCATGCATACCTTCCAGCAACTATTTGATCCATGCAATATTTGAGCAATTTGCAGCAGCAAAAACATATTCTACTTCTGTAATAGACTGAGAGATGCATCCTTGCTTCTTGCTAATCAATGTGACAAGTCTGTCACCCATAAAGAATGCTCCTCCAGTTGTGCTCTTTCAGTCATCAAGATTTCCAACCCAATTAGCATCGGTAAACACTTTTAGTTCAAATTTACCTTCTCTTCTATACCATAAGCCAAATTCCTCAGTATTCTTTAGATATCTTAGAATTCTTTTTACAACAGTCATATGTGATTCCCTAGGGTTAGCAGAAAATCTAGCAACAATTCCTACTGCATGCGAAATATCTGGTCTAGTGTGTACAACATACATGATTTTTCCTATCATTGATCTATACAAAGTCTGATTTACCTCTGCTGCTATCTTGTCTTTCTTTGTTAATTTACATCCAGTAGCCATCGGTGCTCCAACAGGTTTGGAATCTTCCATCTTGAATATTTTCAGGACCTCTTTGATGTATTTGGACTGTGTAATGAAAATACCTTCACTTTGTTGAATGATCTGTAGACCAAGAAAGAACTTGATCTCTCCAAACATAGAAATCTTGAATTCTTTTCTCATTTCATCAGCAAATGACTTACATAGTATATCTGGGAGCTTTTTTTAATCCATAGAAGGCTTTTTGAAGTCTACATACCATGTTCCTTTTGTCTGGATGTACAAACCCTTCTAGTTGCTCAATGTATACCTCTTCTTCAAGTATTCCATTTAGGAATGTTGACTTGACATTCCATTTGATATACTTTGAATCATTTATATGCAACATAAGCAAGTAGTATTCTTACTCCTTCTATCCTATTAAGGGGTTCAAAGGTTTCTCCATAGTCTATACCTTCCTCTTGTGCATACCCTTGCATACTAGTCTTTCTTTGTTCCTTGTGACTTTTCCATTATCATTCAGCTTATTCCTGAATATCCATTTAGTACCAATGAAATTCTTGTCATCTGGTCTTGGCACAAGTGACCATATTTTTTTCTTCTCAATCTTCTCAATCTCATCATTCATAACACTTATCCATTCTTCACTATCTAGTGCAGCATTGACAGATTTTGGCTCAAACTCACAAATTAAGCAATTTGAGTTTAAAGACTTACTTCTTTTTCTTGTACCAGCTTTCTTATCTCCTATCATCTGGACCTCTAGATGGTTCCTTCTTACATATCTTGCAATTATAGGTATAGCTCTTTTTGTATTAGCTTTATCTTCATTACCTTGCACATTATCTTGATCACTATCCTGACCGTCGGTAACAGCATTATGACCATCGGTTACAATATTCTGTTGTTCTAGAATTAAGCACTGTTGCTCAGGTAGAGTTATGGGTTCTTCACAATATACAAAAATTTTGTACTCTTTTAGTTCTGTTGTGCTTTCCAGCTCATTCTTTTATGCAAATTCATCAATCTTCACATTTGCACTTTCAACTACTTTGTTAGAAGCCTTGATAAGACATTTAAAATCTTTGCTCTTGGTAGAATACCCCAGAAAAATACCTTCATCACTTTTGGCATCAAGATTTCCATTTCTATCATCCTTTAAGACATAACATTGACTACCAAAGATCTTGAAGTAACTTACATTGGATTTTTTACCATACCATAGCTCTATACCATTTAAACATCTTGAATGCTTCAGATTTTTCTTTTAGAAACATGACTGTCATCATTCTAGAATAATCATCAACAAAGAGAATAAAATATCTATCTCCATAATAACTCTTTGTCCTCATAGGTCCACATAAATCATTATGGAGTAATTCTATAATATCATCAGATGTATGGGTTTTACTTTTGAAACTAGACTTTGTCATTTTACCTTTTTGACAATTTTTGCACATGATATTGTCTGGCTTTGTCATCGTCGGTAAACCTCTTACACTTCTTCTTCTACTTATTTTCATAATGTTGTCAAAATTCACATGACACAGTATTTTGTGCCACAACCATATGTCTTCATTTCTAGTCATTAAGCAAGTGGTGTTAGTATCATTTAGATAGAATAAGTTACCTTTAGTCTGTTCACCGGTACCAATCAGTTTTCTTGATTCATTTAAGATCTTTGCCTTCTTGTTTTCAAATGCTACTCTATGACCTAAATTATTCAGCTAAGAAACACTCAACATATTATAATTCAATCCTTTTACCCAATAAGAATTTTCACATTTAATCAGGTTATTGAGCATTATTGTTCCTTTACCTTCAACTAGACAAGGTGTATCATTTCCCATTCTTACTGTACCACCACTATAATATTCAAATGTGTTAAAATTTTCTTTGTCACTGGTTATATGGTGAGTGCAGCCACTATATATAATCCAAATATCATTCTTACTAACCTTAAATATCAGTGCAGTTTCTTCATACCTTTCATCTTCATCTACATCATCCTTCACAGCTATAAATACCATCTTAATGTCATCATCAAGTTTGGTGTCAGTATCTTCATCTTTGCAAGCATCTAAGTAGCTATCCTTCTTTCCTTTATCCTTGTATTCTCAGGTATCTCTTCTTTCTAATGTTTAGTAATTTCTGTAATCTTTGTTATCACCTCTGTTAGATTTCTTCTCAAAAGATCTGTCATTACTTCTGTCATCTTTTCTTATGTTGGAACATCTTGCAGTAAAGTGTCCAATCTCTTTACAATTAAATCATACTAGTGGTAACTTGCCTTTGTATTTACCTTTGCCCCTTTTCATTCTTCTTTCCATGAGTGCTTCTATTTCATCTAGATCTTCTTCTTCACTTTCACTTTCACTGTCCCTTCTAGATGAGTATCTATGATTGGATTTGCTTAATTTTATAGAATACTTAAATGCAGACTCTAAACTTGGTAAGACACTATTTTCAAAGTTAGTCATCTCAAATTAGATCATTCTACCAATTAAACTATCAAGAGTAACTGTATTGTTTGCTACTACTCTCATTTCTTGAATAGAAGAAACTCTAATAGCATATACAGGCAATAAGGTTCTTAAGAATTTACTTACCACTGTTTCTTCTTCAAGTGTACCTCCAACACCTTGTATAGCATTGACTACTTCTTTTATTATTGTGTTGTGTTGTGTGATGTTTTCTCCTTCTTTCATTCTGAGATCATCAAACTTTCCTCTAAGGCTTTTTGCCTTGGCTCTCAAAACATTTGTATCACCTCCATGTACAAGCTTTAGTTTGTCCAACATTTTCTTTGCATTTTTGCATTCCTTGACATCTTCAAATTCAGAATTAGAGAGTGAGGAAGAAAGCTCTATAACCATGTAGTTATGCTCATGCTTCTCTCTCAATTGATCTACTTTCAATACTCCTGTAGGCAACACATATTCAGTATCTAAGTATTGAGTAACATCATTACCAATACCTGATAAGTGGAGTCTTATCCTATTTTTCCATGAAGCAAAGTTGTCTTTGTTCAACTTGGGCACATCTTGTCTATTCATCTTGTGATCTTTACTTAGGTCTTGAAACCTTCCTTCTAAGCACACAAGCTCTGATACCAATTGTTAGTAATAACTAAGAGGGGGGGTGAATTAGTGGCTTCAAAAATTATCCTTTAAAGTTTAACCACTAATCAATACACCTCAGATTATTAAGTCCCTACAAGATACATGCCACGAAATACTAATAATGATTTAATTGTCTGTCAGTTTTCCTTGTCTATCCTTATTATCCTTAATTACCGATAAGCAGTAAAACTATTTACCAATACTCAGTAAATATGTAGAATATACCAATCAATCCAAAAATGCTTATATGAAATGTAAAATAGTAAAGTAATAAACCATACAAACATAACACATGGATTTTAACGTGGAAACCCTGTTAAGGGAAAAACCACTGGGACCGGTACCCCAAATTTTCACTCTTCTAAAGTGAGCCATGTTAGGAGCTAACCCTGTTAAAGGTTACACACACACTGTTAGGTGTGACCTTGTTAGAGGATTTTATACATAGAGGTTGTCACTTAGTATCGGGCATCTATTTTCTACCATCCCTGAATCAGCCTCCTTCTTAGACTGTCAATAGGCTTTAGGCAAATCTTGCTACCATCCTTGAATCAACCTTCTTCTTAGACTGTCAATAGGCTTTATAAAATTTCAATGCTACTTTCATGAATCAAAATTTTTGGCACTCCTTGAGATGTACCTCAATATATAGAAGAATTTTAAGTCCTGCTCTATTAAGAGACTTGATGCTTCAATGGTTAAACTGAAAGATGACCTGTTTCTAATGCAACTTGAATTGCAGATTTTCATATCTATTTAAGTACATTACCTCTCTGATCAATGTATCAATTCAATTCTTTGTGCTCCACACTTTCTACTCTGTGATGATGTGCTTCACTGTTTGTCAGTGTCTGTAGAATTATTTAGCTCTCCTTCAGCTTGATTGATTAGGACTGTATGAAATTATCCTTCATCAATTTCTCTTCAGCATCCTCTTTCTATTCACTCCCCTTCCCATTTATGTGATTATGGAAATGAATTATGCTTGTCTCTTATATAGACATGATATTCCTTAATTCTTGATTCTTGGCGTGAAAAACAATGCAGCCAATTTGATTTAAAGCTTTAACTCCTGATTTATCTCGTAGTTATATTCTTTCCAACTGTGCAAATCTTCTTTAAATTAATTACTTAACTATGGTCGAATAAAACAAATCAAACAACTCTGTAGTTAGTCATCGGTGATAACTGCCAATTTCATCAGTGTGACTCTAGTCAGCTTCAGGATCTCCGTCCATTGGGTATCATTGGATTTTTCTCGTCGGGCAACTCTATTTTCAGTTCATCGGGTATCACTATGATTTTGTTTCATCGGGCAATACTATCTTCTGCTCATTGAGTATCACTGTGACTTTTTTTTTGCCTTTACTGATGGTGTGCACTCTGTCAGTGTTGTCTGTCACTTAGTGAATACTTGACTTTTATGCATTTCTGAAAGCATAATATATGTTCCATTGATTCTCTGAAGTCTTTTGCATTATGTACATGACCGTACAGATGATATCAAGTTGACATCAATGACAATACATACCATTAACTGATTTAATGCCTTGCATTATCTTCAACTTAACATTATCAAACATTCAATTAGTTACATGTCATCAGTAGTTGACTTCATTACCTTTCCCTTTAGATATTTCCCCTTTGTCATAGTTAGGGAACGGTTTATTAAATCTTGTGTGATCTTCATTGGTAGTGTGTCCGTCTACTTTGATCTTGGCTCCTTCAATAAGGTCTTGGATAGTGTGTTTGAGCTTAAGGAAATTGTTATTCTTGTGTCCTTTGTTCTTGTGAAAGACACAGTAAGAATTATCATCCCACCACCTTGGTTTGACCGCTGGTTCCCATAGTTTAGAATCCAGGATTGTGAGAACTTTGTTGTATAATAGCATTTTCAAAACAGTCTTGAGAGGTTCTCCCAAAGGAGTGAATTTTCATTGAGGTTTTGAAGTCCATGTCCAACCCTAGCTATTATCATTGTTTTCTTTAGGTATGGGGGTTGTTACTTTGGCATCTTTGCTTGCTTGCATGTTGTTAGTCAGATTGAATATCTCAGTTTTGGGACCAACATTAGATGCATCTACTACACCATCATTGAAAACATTTTTGTTTTTCTTCCACAATTTAGGTTTGGAGTTGGAGTTGTTAGGTTTGTTTTCACCTTGAAGGGTGATCTCCCCCTTCTTTACCATAACTTCTTCGATATGAAGGGCATTCTTGATCATCCTTTCAAAGCTAGGGGAGTCTTGCATTTTCAATGTGTAGTTCAATTATGGCACCAAGTTATTGACAAAGATTTCCATCTTCTTGGGTTCGGGAATGGCCCTTGAATACCATGCAAAGAATTTCCTCCACCATTGTAGAAAGTGAGTAAAGGGTTCACCATTATTCTATTTAGTGTTGCATAGATCCTGTTAGGGATTTTTCTTGTATGAATCACAGTGCTTGAAATGACTACTTGAACACTATGTTTTCTAATACTGATTCAGATACAAGAAAATCCTAATTGCTAAGGATTGGATAAGATCCTTCTTCATTTTTGAGCTCCACATATACTCAGGAAGGTTTTACCTCTTTATGATTACTGATTACACAGTATATATATGAATGTGGACACTGATTTGGTATTAGGAGCTTATTAAATCAACTTTATGAAACACTTTGCATATGACCAAGCATAACCAAATGCAAAGCTTAACCAGACAAACTATGATTGTAAATATAGCAAAAACCAGTGATACAAGGATATTCACCCTTCTTCTCTTCGAACCCGGAGACTCAGGCAGGCTAACCTATCAGATTCACTTCTACAAGGAAACACCAAATATATTTGCACTATTCAATGCAACTTGTACACATTTCTTCTCTCAAACAGGAAAGGGAAAATGGTTTGATTTTAAATGATTGATGATGAAACTGCATAACCAGTAAAGGACCAGTGCCTTATCAATTGGGCAAAAAATTCAAACAAATATGCATTTCCAGAAATCCCCAACTTCAAAATCAAATAACCCGAATGAAATGCCTTACAATCCATTCTTCTCATTTCAATATCTGGACATCAAATTCATATACAGACATTCAATTCTCAGAAATTGCATTCAAGATTTAATCTCTCCTTGAAAGAAACTTGAAAAAAAAAACCATAGCTACCTTGTAACTGGTGCATTAACATGCCTTACAAATTAATACACAAGAATTAACACCAAGCATACAAAGACATCAGACAAATATTTGAACAGGGATTGCATCATTATTCATTGAAATTCATCTAGAACTGAACACTGCAAGACCATGAACACAAAGAAATAAAACTCAAGAGTCTAAATACTGCCCAGCAGCATAATTTTCACCATCCTCAGTTACAATGGAGAAAAAATCAAATATAGGAGAAAGGGGAAAACAATCCAATCACCGACACATGTCTTCTTCCCAAAAAATATCTGCAACTGTTCAAATAGAAACTGCGAAAGTCTGATTTGATTTTCCCTCAATTGGTCTGCAAAATCATCTTATTCATTCTGAGACCTTTCCGATAACATATGATACTCCATAGTTTGGACAAGATTTGCCCTCTGAAACTTTAATTCAAGTTGGCCTTCCCGTGCAGATTTTCATTTAAAAATTTGAAATATTTGCATTTGGAATAAATTATTTTCAATAGTTGAACTATTGAAATGAGACAAATTAAACTTTAAATTTTCCCCTTTTCCAAATTTTGTCTCATTGTGACACTTGTCACCTAGGCTTAATGGCTTAGTGGGTAGATAGTGAGCATCTTTCCATTAAGCCATTAAGCCGGCCCTTGGATCTTGTTGAAGTTGCTCACCTTTTAACCCTTTGCCATTTGTGATGGATTTAATCAAATATTTCTATTAATTCATTATTTCTCCAGGATGCACCAGAATGTGACACTTGTTACAAGGGCTTATTGTCTTAATGGTTAGATAGTGTGCATCTTTCCATTAAGCCATTAAGCTAACCATTGATTTTCCTAGAACTTGCACACTAGTTAACCCATTATTGAAAGAATTTCAAAATAAAATATATATGAAATCTGCACATCTCACCAGAATGCACCAAGTGTCACCCTCTAATTGGTTCGTAGGTCCACTTGGCGCCATGTGTCAATTTCTGATTGTGCCTCTGAACTGCATTTGACTTGCACCACTTGGTGCCTATTGGGTGCCACGTGGCATCCTTTGATTCACTGACTTATCCACTGGGTGCCACTTGTCATTTGTGCTTTTTCATCCAAAATATATGGGCCCCGTCGCACATACTAAGTCCCCAGCCAAGAGGCCCACCAAATGGCCTCTTGGTTCTTTCACTTATTTCATATATTGAGCCTTTTGGTATATAAATATTAGAAATTGCTTTCACCCACTGAATGTGAGATAAATGCCTCTTCATTTCTCAAACTTTCAAACTTCCTGTAGATGCTGCTCACTCATGGCATCATATTATTTCTGTTTAAGACTTTTATATTGCTCCATGGAGCTGGGATCCCCTTCCTATGGATACACATTTGCATTTTAAAGTTTTCAAACAAACAAATCCATCTTCCAAAACTGCCGGTTTTTTAAACTTTGTTATTTTTTCCAATATTCAGAGAACCGTAACTTTTTATTTTCAAACTCGGTTTCTTTGAACTTTTTTTTTTAGAATCCATGCATAGTCATCTCAAACATATTAAAAATTTAGTCTGACCCAGTTTGTATTTTTTGAGATACAACTAAAAATGTGACTGGTTGTGCACTTATTTGAAAAACATTTGGGCAACTTGTCTGAAATGTTTTTTTAATGTTTTCTTCGACAAACTCATGCACTAGAAACTGCAGTGTAAATACAAATGTTTTAAAATTTCTTTCATCCTGAGCAATACATTTCTCATTTTAAAAAAATCCTCTTTCAATGTCGAGCATGGGGTCTTGAGTGTAATACACTGGCCTTCATTAATTGCAAGTAGCCTCTGGATCAAGCTTTAAAAACTGACAAAATCAAGTAACCAGACAGTGGCATTGGGCACATGTGTTCCATGGTCAACATTCTTCCATACTACCAAGCAGCAACTGATGAAACCCAACAGGTCCAAATATTTTAATCACCCAAGTTGCCTATTCAGAGCAATTCTGCAAATTACCCTGTTAAATAATGGTAAACACATTTGGTTTCAACTTTGAAAACAAGTCAAATGACTTCCTGAAGATCCAAGCTTCTGGATACTAGGAGTACACTATATGAAGAATATGGATCCAGAAGGGTGCCTCTTGAAAATCATCCAGGCACATTTGGCGGCCCTCAAAAATAGCCACTTGGAAATGCAGAAAATAGGAGACATGAAGAATATCGATTTCTGTAAATGAAAGGAAACTTGAAAAGTAGGCAAACAAAACCCTCAAGATCTAAGACCTGGAAAACTTGAAGTAAATTTTTCCTATAATTTAGGGCAACCATTTCCTGATGTGACCAATCACATTACTCAAGATATAACCTCGCAAATAGGGCCTCTGACCAAACAGTGCAACTGATCTGCATCAAATTGTTAGAAATTGAAAACGGAATCGGATTGGCAAATTGGACAAACGAATTCATCATGGCCTAAAAATCATCAGGATAGCACATTGACATGCCTAAAAGTAGGTCATTCAGAAATCTGCATTTGACAGTTTAGCACACTGATAGAAATTGCAAATGGAATGGGCTTAGCAAACTGACCAAATGGACTTGTCATGACCTAAAGACGGAGACTCAAAGAGTATTTGACCTCTATAATGGATTAAAAAAGGAATTTTTTCAATTAGGTCACACGGTCAAAAGTTACAATCAGTCAAACAGGGCTACTCAAAATTCTGATCAATCACA
Source organism: Thuja plicata (assembly GCA_018584345.1). Lineage (NCBI taxonomy): Eukaryota > Viridiplantae > Streptophyta > Pinopsida > Cupressales > Cupressaceae > Thuja > Thuja plicata. The sequence continues at coordinate 1,165,112 of MU225673.1, forward strand.
CAATGCATGACAACAGTAAACTACCAACTTTGAGGGATTTGAAATCTAGTCAAAACATATCGAAATGACTTGGGATTCAAAACATAGGTTCTATGATACACATACTCAACATCCCCAAAGTGGGGGGTCATGAAACATTTCTAGGTGCAAGATATTCAAAGGAAAACTAGGCCATTTACAACAGATTGACACAGGCATAAATGCAGATTTTGACAAGTGCCTAAAACAAGACATCACGAAATAACTCAAAACTTGAAACTAACGAACTGAGCTGTCTTCAAATGTCAAAACAAAGGTGATTAGCACTTGACATGCGTGGTAGACCTCAAAATCTCATCAGGGAAAATAGGCTCAAAAAGCACTTTAGGGGGTCAAAATGCAAAATTTCAATATGGTACTTTAAAAACCCTTACTATTTTTTTCAGTCCCAACAGTGGCTCCCACTGTGGATGTGTGCCCCATGTGGGCATGCAAAGGATTCAGATCTCTTGGTACAGCAGACCACCCAAAAAGAACAACAGACTTTCTACTTCCACTTTATCTCTCTTCTCCTTTGAAACTTACTTCTCCAAAAATAGGGAACCCCTTTATTGAAAGGAAACACACCACACGACTGAGAGGGAAAGAAAGCAACTATACAAACAAGAAGCTTATTTACAAAGGCTCAAAGCCCCAAAATAGGATTCATCTCTTACCTTTGTCAAACATATAATTTTCATCTCCAAAAATCCAAGGTAAATTGAGTCTATCATATCCATTCACTTGACCAAAAGTGTTGCCCTGAATCTTCAACACGTCAAACAAAAAGTAATCAGAAAACTCACCTTCACTTGGCAAAGAAAAAGCACTGAATTGCTGCATATGTTGATCACTATATGATATCACAACATCACATCCTTGAAGATCACTATCTTTCTGAAACAATATACATTTCAGCTCACTCTCATGGCTGGAAACACGTTGATTCACTTTAATACATGCATGGATATCAAAGAAAAACTTTTCATATTCAACCTCATGTGTATCATGCAAAGAATCAGGGGAAGCATGATGAACCATAACCTTTGATTTCATACTTAGTTCACCATGAAAAACTTCATTCATTTTCAAATTGTAATAATTTTCAAGATCAACATTGGAGGAAGATTTATTAGAGTGAAAGGAAGTTGAATTAGTCATTTCATCCTGGCTCCCATAATTACTCTTTTCATAATATGATATATCATTCAGACCAACTAAATTTTCAATCATGTCCTCATACAAAGGATTAGAAAATACATGGAAAACCTTTTCAAAATTAGGACAGCAAAGCATTGGCTGATTTACATCTATTTCTCTATCAAAGAGTGGGTTAGAAACTTAATTAAACCCATCATCGATTTCTGAATCGTAATCATCAAGGATGGAACATTCTGAATCAGCATCATTATGAGTTGAACAATCATCATTTCTATGAATTTGAGAAGAAGCACAACTATAGCTATCATTTTTTTAAAGAAAATCCTCAATGATCTCATCAAAATAATCAGCTATATGAAAAGGTGTTGGTGTTGGGACATCATATGCACATCTATTTTCAAAATTTGACAATTCTTTATCCCTTCCTTCTACAAATTCCTCACAAATAGTTCCTTGGACACCCCCATTTAATGACATGGATTGAAAACAATCTTCCTTATTTGAAACAAGGACTGAAACTTTATGGCTCATGTCTTTTTGTGTAAGAAAATCACTGTAGCAACTTCTGTCTGCGTCATAATCACTCTCTTGGTGCTCATTAAAGTCTTCCTTAAATTGGTATAAGAAGTCTGCATTATTGTGCTGAATAGAAGATAAATCTACAGACCGAAAGGAAAAATTATTTACTAAAGATTTATCTTCATCAATCTGATGTTCATCTACTTCAACATTAGCATAATAAGATTCAACATCATCATTATAAGAACTAGATTTAGCACCATCTTCATAAGAACTAGATTCAACATCATCTACACTTTCAATTTTAGATTTCTCAATTTCATCAATCCATCTTTTAACACGTTCAGATGCCTCTTCTCTAAGAGATGCTGACCAATCAAGTGATTCCGGCACACAAAGCTCTAGAAATAATTGCACCCACTCTAATTTTGGAAAGTCAATATCAGCTATAAGATTATCAACTACACTAGAAAACCTTTGATAAAATGAATATGCTGATTCTTTTTTTCTATCTCCTAGCCTTTCTCTCAAAATCAATAGGGCCTTTTCTTGGATCTTTTGATCTATTAATGCAATATTCACTTTTCTAATAGAAATTTCAAGATCTTGCTTGTGAATTTCAGATCTAGAAAACATATCTTTCTCCATGAGAGTTGGAATTTCCATTTGAACTATTTATTCAACAATACATTCCATTCTTGAAAAAGATTTCTATTTGATTTCAAAACCATCACTTCTTTCTTGAAACCAGAACATATTTCTGATTTTAATAACTGAAAATCTCAACCTAGAAATATGACAAAACTTTCAATCTCTTTCCTTTTTCTTAGTGACTCATTCACCTATGAAGGGACTTTTCTTTTCAACAAATAAGAGGATTACCTAGATGAAATTTGTAGCAGCTATTATTTTTGCTTCTTGACCTGAAACACTACAGATTTACAACCTTTTGTGTAGCTTCATCAGGTTCTTTCTTCATAGAGTCGCCATCTCCTTGCAGAGGAGAACTTTCAAACAGCAAAAGCTATTTGCCAAATTCTTTTTAATTCTGAGTTCATTCTAACCAACAAAGTCACACAGTCTTTTTCTTCCTTTTTCTACAAATAGAAACACACTGTCCAGGATAGCTCTCTCAAAAATCTGAAACAAATTTCAGATTCTTCTTCTTGACATTCTTTCTCATAATCAGATTTAGAATATTGATTCAGCCAAGCAAGGAAACAAACATCTTAAACTTGTTGATCTTAGACATCAAATCACAACTGATAATTAGAAATTACACTGGCACAAAACAACCAGGATTCTTCAAATTTAAATAGAGTCGCCACCCACAATATGTATGGGATTAAGATTCACAATCTGGTCAAGAAATGGACAATGCACAATTAGTCATTCCAGAATTTACAACAATCCATTTCTCCCCAATAGAGTTGCCAATTTGTTAGCTCTTTTTCTTGCAGAATTGATTATAATGACAATAAATGCTAGACTCTCTTATTCACAAGTTAAATTCTCACAAGGAAAAGGGCTAATTAACAAGGATAGAAAATCCTTCTACACTTTGGGCTCCACACACCTAGGTGGGTACACCTTTAACAAAGTATCATCTTTCAGCAGTTTTAACAGTGGATTAAGGACTGGCGATCCTTCTTTTTATGCCATTTAGGCCTAGGAAGGCTAACCTATTGATTCACTCTTCAAGGAATCACAAAGATGAATTGTACTAAATATAATTAACTAGACATGTACTTGAAATAACATGAGTATAAAGATTGATTGAATTTGAATTTGATGATAACAACCACTTGTCAGCATTTATGACCAGTGCCTAATCATGGGTGATAGAGTCAAAATAGAGCATACTTATACTAAAAATAATCAATGGAAATACAAATGAACCCCAGATAGAATGCCTTAAAAATTATCCTCTCATCCTCACACCCATGTATCAAATCCCTACATAAACCCTAATCCTCTGCAATCATCTACAAGATTTAAAACTTTCCTTAAAAGCAACTCATAGACAAGAACATGACTACCTTATAACCAGTATATTCAAAGTGCCTTACAAATTGAACATACAATAATTAATAGTAAATGCAAGAAGACATCATAGGTATCAAAATGTAGATTCCATTGTATTTTATTAATGTAGATTTGAATACCAATACATTCACAAAGACACAAAAACCAATAGTCAGCCATAATTCAGTAATCTGCCTTGTAGTCTTATTTTTACCGTCCTTATTACAAAATTACAACTTGATACTTATAGGCAGCCACAGTCATCTTGGAATCCTTTTGGAAAATAAGGATGCAACAAGCTATGGATGACTGGACTAGATGACAAAATACAATTTCAAGAAGA
>MU225673.1:1170188-1183139 GCA_018584345.1 Thuja plicata
GGATTTGACCTTCTCTTCATTATAAGCCTTGAGTACAAGCTCATATTTCTCATTTAGACTAACATAGGCCTCCTTTTCTTTCTTTGATACTTTCATGCTTAAATTGGCTACTTGTACAACAAGGTTAGCCACTTCAGTTCCTGAGGTATCAGCAACCCTCTTCACAATTAGACTGCATGTGTCTTTAGTCTCGTCATCTTCTCTTATTCTCCTTTTGTCTTTTTTCTTTAGTTACTAGATGGCCAAAGCTGCATGATCCTCACTAAACTGGGCACCAATTGATGTCCCAGTAGTGCTCATAGGTTTATCTTGTTTCCTTATAGCATCAAAAACTACTGCATCAGCTAGGTCCCATTGTGGAAATATGAGAACTCCTTGCCTTTTAACCATCTGTCTGCCCTCTTCAGGAGTAATTTTATCAAATTTTGATATCATTTCTTGCTTAACTTCTTTCTCTATATCCTCTTTGGTAGAATTGGGTTGAGCTTCTATCATCTTCTGGCACTTATTATTGTATTCATCAATATGGCACCTCCATAGGAATTGAATGAAAGCCCTAGTTTTGATGAAATTGTCATCAGACAAGAATTCATCACTAGCTTGTTTGGTCACAGGATCTAATTCCTTACCAGAAAATTCTACCACTGTGAGGTCAGATGTTGTATGTCTAGGTGCCTCTAGCATCCCTTCTTGTAGTTCTTGAGTGGTAACAACCACTTCACCAGCATTCCTCATTTTGACCAGTTGTTCAGCAATGGTCTGGTCATCATACTGCATGGGGGATTGGGAAGGAGAATACAATTCACTCCCCTGTTCTTTTGTTTCCACCCTTTGCCTCTTGGGAGAGGGAACCTCTTGAACATCAATATCTATTGGCCTCTTTCCCTTATGCTGAAGGGACTTGTCAACTTTGGGAGCAATAGTGGTATATCCTCTTCTCTTATACACTACATAGTTCCCTGGTGGGACTATTCTGCTCTGTGGAAATTTATTCAAAATAGCAAGAGCCCTTTCTGGATCACTCTCAACTGCTCTCTTCCTCTTCTCATTTAGATTTTGCATTATTCCCTCAAAAAGATTCATCAAGGAATCAATTTTGTAATACCATGGGAAAAAATCCTTTAAAGGATCATAAGTCTTATCAAAATTATGAATGAAGTCGAAAGACTTCTTGTATGCCATCCATTTTTATTTCCTAATTTCTTGAACATCTAGGTCAAAAATGTTCCTAATGATATCCTCTGGATAATTGAATTGATGCTTTAACATTATACAATTAGTCCTTTTCCTGAACATACCCATGATGAAATCCTCATTATCTGTACATCTGGACACAGAAGTGGCTAAGTGATAAGGCTCAAAATATTTATCAAACTATGTCCACCCACCTTTGGTTATGATAAAGTGATGGGCTCTAGTGAGGGTAGGAAAGATACTTCCTGTAGCCCACCTAATTGCCTTATAATATCTGCCATTCCAATCTTAAGTGGGACTCTGTAAGGTAGCACATAAGGGGTACCTCTGAAACCATAAACCCTAGTTACTGTGGAAAAAGGGTATAAGATTAAATCTCCCCAATTGTGAGTGATTTTTAACTCTGGGGCATATTCCATAGGCCTTAAAAGCCTCATCATTTCATTGTGGACTCTAGAATTTTGGTTGCTCAGCAATGACTTAAGTTTGGTTGCAAAAACTTTGTCAAAATACACATAGCTAGCATTCTTCCTGTCCTATGATAAATCAGCACTCCACATCTGGACAGGCAATTCTTTACCATCTTGGAATTTTTCCAATTCCATTTCTTCTTCAAAGAAGTTAGCACTGTTGAATAAGAACATATGCATCATGAGGGAATACCAACCCATTGGTTTCTATATATTTCCATCTTGGATCCCTGACAAACCATCATGCATTTCCTGAGCAATATAAGATGCATAATCAAAAACCACTAACAAGTGGGGATGCATAATTTGAACAACCATTAACATTATGTGGATAGGCATTTCCATCTCTTCATCTATCCCCAAAACATTACAGAAAGCATTGTACATTTTTCTATCCTTGCCATTGAAAAGATCCAATTTGAAGGGTTCCGAGGTTCTAGGCCCTACCACTACCAAGTCCCCTATTGTGTTAACATACCCCTTTACTACTTCACCTCTATAAAAATCTCTTTGGTTCTTGTATATTTCCTTGAAGTATTCAAGATCAATATCATCCATATTTTGGGAGGTGTCAGTCAACTTGAAAATCCTTTTGATTTCATCTGTTGATATAGTCAATATTATGTTTCCACGGGTGTCCCTAACAACCCTAACTACCTTATCATAAGTGTTCACAATCAAGGTGAATAAATCAGTATCCATGAACACACTGGGTGCTATCAATTTTCCCACATCTAGTTCCCAAATATTACAGTCTGGGGTAGAGGCATTCCTTTGACTATAGGCCGTTCTAAATAGAGTAAGGGCATCAAAACTAGTAATAGCATCTTTCGCCCACCTACCCAAATCATATAGCCCTTCTCCAATTTTAATATGAGGATGTAATGGAACTAGCCTCTTAACTTATGTGGCATCCCCTAAGGACAGTGGTAATTATTGCAATAAGTCTTCCCTGACATTTCTCTTCTGGTAATCAACCTCTCCAAAGATTTTGATTCTAGGGGCCATTCTAAGGGTTTTCTATCAATACTGGAATCAGGTTCTGAAACAAAAGCTCTAAAACCTTTCTAAACTGCAAATTCTATCTCAATTGGAATGCTAGTGAATCAGTAAGCTTACCCGTTCTGCACAGAAGTCGCATGGAGCTGGTTTTCTTTTCAATTCCGTCTTTGCTCAAATGTTTTTGGTGAATTATTGAGGCTGCAATTAGCTTAATCAATTTTATGGCCTCAGTCAAATCAGTATTGAATTTGACTGGAGATGTCACATGTTCTACAATTAATCCACAAGCTTCAATTTTGTAGCTTAACGGCTCTCTGCAACTTGTTTCATCAACTTTGAATTTGGACCTTCGATTCTGGACATCATTCTTCGCATCTAACGGCTATCTTATTTTCCCAGAAACAACTGCCGACTGAGGACACATGTCACCAACGCTTAATCACTTACTCTTTAGATATCAAGCACTTTTCCTTTAAGTGATTAAGTGAGCCGTCAGATATGGAACAACTTAACTGAATTTTAAACTCTCGTCAACTTTGAATGTCTGGGCCCACCAACTACCAAATGTCATCACCGCTTAATTGCTTACTCGTTAAATGTCAAGAATCTTGAGTATAAGCGATTAAGCCAACCGTCAGATCTTTCTGAGCTTTAACACCTTTCAACTTGTCTGCGAATGGACCCACATTCCTCCTTGGACAGGTGTCACCTCCACTTAATCGCTTATTCATTAGATTTCATGAACTTTTCCTTTAATCGATTAAGCGGGCCATTCGATCTTTTCAAACTTGTGCACTATTTAATACAACACCTTTACAACTATTCAGCCCCACCAAGGACACGTGACACCTCCACTTAATCGCTTAACTGCTAGATGTTGAGCATGTTCTGATTAAGCGATTAAGTGAGCTGTCTGATCTTTTCATAGTTGCTCACCTTTTAACTAAAGACTTTTATAACATGTTTGGCCTCACCAAGTACATGCATCACCACCACTTAATCGCTTACTCATGAGATTTTGTGCATCTTTTGATTAAGCGATTAAGTGAGCCGTTAGATATGGAACAACTTGCTCGACACATAAGGTGATGACGTAAAATAGACTTTTCATAGAGAGACTTAGGAAATATTAAAATGGTTAGGAATCACAGTCTTTTGTAAAAAGCAACCCATTTAACATGGACACATGAATTAAGGTGACTTAAGTGACCAAAAAAGTAACATGAAAATAGAATCGGCCAAGGCAATAAGGGTTTTTTAGTCATTTTTTATCATTTTCAATTAGGTTAAGGGTTTGAAGAACTTTGCAGAGGCATAAGAACACTCTGAAACTCGATTTAAAAACCCTAGACATTATCAATGACAAGAGACCCTAAGAAAATTACAAGGCACAACTTAAGTAGGAAATAGCACCAACAGATCCATCATAGTCACATCATGCTAGATATTATAGGAGTAATGTTGGATAAACTGTTGTATTAACTCCTCAAAAGTCTTGACCTTAGGTGTAAGTTTTGAGAACCATTCCATGGCGTTGCCTCCTATACTTACAAGAAATAGTCACATGAGGTAAGTGGGTTCATGCATGTACTCTATGCTAAGACCATGAAATCCCCTAACATGGTCATGTGGATTGGTTTCTCCTGTATACTTTTCATATTTTGGTCTTGTTATGTTGGGAGGAAATGGAACAATAGTGATACTTATTTCAAAAGGGAATGGACAAATGGTGTCCACAAAGTATTTCATCTTGGGTTTAGCTTTCTCTTCCTTGAGATTCGCAAGCTCCGTTTGCATTAAGGTGAGTTTTTTGGCAAGAATAGATATAGGAATTGGCACCTCCTTTTCCTTTAGTTGTTCCACATCATAATCCTTAGGTAACTTTACGCCAGTGGATGATAAATGGAGAAAGTATTTCTCTTTATTTTTGTCAATCATTTTTTCTATCATCTTTTGGAATTTATTACTCTGGTTGAGTTTGTTATACTCTACTTCAGTGATGTCTTCTTCACTGCTTGATTCAAATAGAGGATGTTCAAATGTGGGTTCTTCTTCCTCATTGCTATCTTCATGCTTTTGGTTTTTTCTATTATCATATTCCTTAAAAGCCTCACTCCATTTGCGAGTGTCTCTTTTCATTTCTAGAGATTCTAGATCAAGTAGAGAACTGCGAGACATTTCTCCTTGAAAGTGTAGTGAATTAGGAAGTAATTTTGATCCTTTAGACATGTACTTGTTGTGTCTTGTGTTAACCTTGTGGTTGTGTCTTCAAATTTGTCAAAGTTTCCCGATAGTGTGAGATAGTATCCCGAATTGTTCAAGTGAGTATGTCTAGGTGGAAGTATCATTTGTATCTTGGTGGAAGTAAATGATTCTAGCATTAGAGGGTTAGAATTCCCTGATAGGGAGCTGGGAATCAAGTTGTTGTAAAAAGTGGATAGACCACACGTATTGAGATACATTGCAAGAAACTGACCGGATATGCAAGGCAGACGTCTAAAAAATTATTTTGACACAGCAACAGGGATACCAGAAAAGACAATAGGGGTAGACTAAAGAGAAAAAAGGGTACCCAAATCAATTGATCTTTCCTTAGAAACTATTCTACAAATGCCCACTGTCCTAGACGCAAGCTCCCAGATGTGAGCCTAGAAATATAGGATGCAAGCTATTGACGACCCTAGATGCAAGATGGAACCCTATATGCAATGATGTGTTAACCAGATGCGAGCCAAGATACCAAAAATGAGCCAAGAAACCTGGGATGCGATTTTCGTATGTCTCTGTCAGATTTGATTAGTTTTGATAAATTTGTCTTGGAAGTGCGTGAAGTTTGTCTAATTGTAGTTTTGAGTTCTGAGACCTATGAGTGAATGAAAACACATGTGTAGACCTAGGATTGAAATTTGTAGCTTTTTTTGAAAAGGTTATTTTTTTAGTGATCTTTCAGTTATGTCAAGCATTGTTGCATTGTTAAAGGGTGAAACAGGCACACATCTTATCCCTATTTTCTAGGTGGAGGATGAAAATCCTTTCTCGTTGACTTAGGTACACACTCAAATGCTAATTAGAATACAGCCATCACCAAGCATGCAATGGCTCCAGTCATGATGCTGTATTAGCCGAATCCAAATGCAAGTGAGGGCACGATATGATGAGTGTCTTGGGGCAATTACTTTTTTCCTTGCACAAGGATTATCACCCTTTTGGGGGTGAATCAGGAATTCTTTCAGTTTAAGTGTTGTTTATGATTGGGCAATCCGTTTGAAACTATCCCCCATAGAATTGCACAAGGCAAACTTGAGGTGTATAGCCCTATGAGTACTTAAGTATATGTAGTCTTGCAAGCAATATTCAAATAGATCCGCTCTACACATACCCAATCATGTTCAAGGAATGATGTCAAAATTCTAAGAACAAAACCGGATCCATCTTCCGAGGCTTTGGCCTACGAGGAAGCAATTATTTATAGTGAGTTGGAAGGGTTGGCATAAAACCTGTCCTCGCTTGGGTCATTCTTGGGATATTTTTTCCTCAACCGGTAGGCCCTCTACTAATAAATAAGCATACAAAGGATTAGCGAGCATAGGACGTCTAGATTTCTCATTCCTCCGAAGAATAAGAGCATACTCTCCTGATCCATGTCGTTTTCTCCCAAAAAAGTTTCAATAAAATAGTTCATTCCCTCAATAAATGTTGTGCTTGATTTAAGATGTTCCTATTTTATGGAAAATAGAATTCTTGAAAGTAAATTTTGTATTGTTCAATTATCCACAATTTTAGATGAGTATCTTGTTCAATTTCTGATCCCCAAATTTAGACAATGAGATTTTTCATTTAGCCCACAAATTTAGTGCTTTGAGTTGTTCATTTAATGATCCAAAATAAATTTAGTTATGTTTGCTCGGTTCAGTTATCTCCAAATTCCTTTCAAATCATAAACTGATGTGTGGGTTTTTAATTTTCCTTAAAAGGAAAAGAGCATAGTCCTCTAGTCAGTTTAGTAGAAGATTAGAAAATGTTCTTAGTGTAAAAAGCATGTAAATAGAGGTCAAGAAGGGGGTTGGGAAACCTTAAAAATCATTTTAGTATTATTTTTTCAACTCCCAAGAAAAACCCTTGATAGAAACCTACAAACATGAGTTAAGCTACTTTAAAAGACCAAAAACCAAAGTGATCAAATTGTTAGAGGTGTAGGTAATGAAGTACGCAAGATTTTTAACCAGATGCGATCCTAAAACATAGGATGTGATACCATATATTAGATGTGAGCCCTTGTCACTAGATATGACTGAATGTTCCCCAGATGTGATCCTAAACTGAAAACAATCTGGGAAATCACGGATGTGAGCCTTGTTTTCTGCGGTGCTAGGGCATATCCCGGTTGCGAGACAAAATGACCAGATGCGATTCTGGACCTGAAAATTGGGAGGATGGATTAGTGAAAAATGAAGTTAAAATAAGGCCAAAGTCAAAATTGGGCCCCATGGTGGGCACCAAAAATGTGTCTAAAATATTGCACCTATTACCTGCAACACAACACTTCAATAGGTCATTACGTTGGTGGAAAACATGGTTAAATGAGCATATAAAGCACTAAAATTGACCTATTTCTTTCTAACTAAGAAGAGTATGATAAGAAACATAACATCCCTCAGATTATGCTACCATCAATGACATATATGACTTAGCATGAAAGTTTTGAGTTAAAACTAAGAAAGATACTCCTTAAACATGCATTCTAGCTTTGAAATGAAGATTATAACAATGCATTAACAATGAAACTATGATAAATATAGCATGTTATATAATCCAATAATAATCTAGGAAGCATAACAGTACATTCTTTTCTAAAATTATGGGCTTCTTTGTGCTCAAAAACACCTTCTATTTATAAAAGAATGAGGAGAGAGAGAGGGGACAAGGTGCATTAATGGAGTTGAAAAACTCATTAATGAAGTGTAAGAGAAATAAATTCCAAATGCATTGAATAGGCATGGGCTTAAGGAATCTCCATTAATGAGACATTAATCAGAGCCTTAAAGAATCATGGGAAGGGTCTAAGAGGCAAGCTTGAGAAGGTGGACTTGAGGAATGAATCTTGAGATTCTTTGACTTTCTCAAGTGGGTGGAGTCCTTAATCACTCCCTAATGGAATGTGACAACATTAGGAGGTGGGTTAGGATAGAATTAGGATTAGAATTAGATTTATCAAGGGTGAATGGGTTGGGATAGGTTCAAACCCAGAGTCAAAGTGGTTGAAGTGGGTTAGGTTAGGGGTTTAGAGGAATATTAATGAAATGAATAAAACTTATTTAATTCATTCAAAAATAGGGATATTAATTGTTTAAACATTTAATTGCTTTTTAATAATCAATAGGACTATAGCCAATTTAATTAAATTAATTAGGCTAGGGGAATGGGTTTATTTACAAGTGACCAATTGATTTAGGATTTTATTTAATTCCTAGTAAATTAATCATTTAGCCATGTATTTGATTGATTTTGATTTTGGCTAAAAGTAATTAATTTAGTGATTTGATCACTTTAGGAGATTAAATTGATTTCAAAAGAATTATGCCAAGTAGTAACAGGTTCATTTGAACATAATCAGGGGTATGATCACACTTAAGGCAAATAGGGTCTATGGTCAGAGCAGACCAAATCTAGGTGGTTACACCTGCAAGCTACAAACACACACTTTAATGATTCATTATGTGGTTATCTTATAAAAGCATGAAATCAAACATCAACTAAACTAATTGAAACTAACTTATTGCCTTCTACTAGGTAGGAGTTTAGACTTTTCTCTCAGGTCATTGCAAACATCTAGTGACTACACCTATTCTAAATGAAGGATTTAAAATCTAGATGATTGAGTCATCTAAATGCAAAATGAAATATTTTTTTGGTTAATCCAAAACTATTTAGATGTATTTTAATCACCAAAATAAATGTGTGAATTCTTTTAAAGCGCAAATTGAAATGTGTGCTCTAAATTATCAAACTTGAATGCTTTGAAAATAACTTAAAACAAATAATGATATGCTAAATGATCAAAAGATAGGAATTCTAGGAAATACTGCAGAATAGTGATAATGCAAAGATTCGCAGTCCTTGTGAAATAAAATAGGTTCTCTTTTATAGGAATCTCTCTCAAATGGACGGTCGAGATTGAAAACCAAAGAGTGGAAAAAATTCAATTTGAGGAAGCACAATCCATGTGTAAGGAAGATGATTGGTCGAGAGAGTCAATTGACTGAACTAACTCATCAGTTATTTGAAAACTTCAAAAATCAGTTCTCAGTTAAGTGGACAATTTCCAAAATGAGAACTAGACAAGAATAAGTTAACTGAATAGAATAGGATAGTTTCCAATTCGAGAATTAGTTAACTAAAATTGATGACATAATATGCATTTTTAAGTATTTAAAAGATTCTAAATGCATTTTTTATTCAAATAATTATTTTATTTTATTTTTTTATTTAATTGACAATTTAGTAATTTCTTTAATCTATATATTAGAATATCAATAAAATAAAAAACCTAAGGTTTATTTTCCAATGTAATTTATTTTTAGGAATTAATTAATTAATCAAGTACAATGATTAATTAAGACCTAGGGTTTAAGTCAGATCAGCTTGAAATTGATGAATTGCCTATTTGGTTTAGGACTTAGAATAATCAAGGATAGGGTTTCTTGATAAGCGAATGAGATTAGAGGTCGAAGGTTTAGATGACCATTTATAGGTCATTACACTAGCTTCTATTTCATCTTTTCTCGTACAATTTCAAGGTTGATTCCTAAACAGGGGTTTGACCAAGGCAAACCCCTTTCCACAACCTTTCCCCCTTTTTTCTATGTGTAGGAAGGTTATGGAATTGTAGTCTCAGATCTGAAAATTATAGGTGCAAACACAAGATCCTAGAAAGTTTCATCAATTTTGGCACTACTGGGAACAAGTTGACTTCTCAACTTGTCCCTAAGTACAAGTTGACTTTTCAACTTGTCCCTCAAAAACTAACTTGTCCGTGCACTTTTTGACAAAAAATTTAAGGATGGTAAGACTTGGGTCCCTACCTTCCATATCTTGATTTATAGTTTATTTCGACATTCCAGTGATAGTCAAATTTAGATTCAAAGTCCTACTCTCTTCATCTCATTTTCAGATACACTTGTTCTTACTTCCTTTCCCTTTCACTTACTTTATCAGATTACATCTCTTAACGAATCAAATCCCCATTAAGCATAGATCTTGCATTATCACTCATCCTCCTTTTGGTTGTCCTAATCATATTCTCTTTGTAAGGCTTTGCATTCCAATGTATGTAGGATCTTGGTGATTAATCTACATCTTAGCATTTCTCATCATTTTCTTCTATACAATTTGGTGAACCTGACTCATAACATTTCCTCCTTTTGATTTTTGTGGTTAGATCCTCCTTGTCTATATCTAATTGTATACATTGCATTAATTAATCTTTACATCATACCATTGCTACATTATATGTATTTAGATATTATTTTCATGCATTACATTATTGCATAGATTTTTTATATTCTTTCATTTCATTTACTTGTGACACCTTACCTTCTATCCATTTCCATTATTTCCCCTTTAGGAAAGAAGCTTTTATGAATTATGATTCTACTCCTCCTAAATTTTCCAATGATCTCCCTATTTGGTATGATCCTCTAGATGATAATGTTTATTATTCTCTCCCTCATGAAATAACATTATTAAAAAAGGATGATATTTTGATTGACATTTCTTCTATTTCATCTAAATATGATGCATTCATGTGTGATGTTTCTCCTTCTCTTAATATCTACTCCCTTTATGAGGATATTTTGGATAAATAGGAGGACATTATAAATACCTTTCTTAACACCACCTTACCTTCATTTCACATCCCTTTTAGAGATGAAGCATTAATGGACGTCCCTACTATTCATTCAAAAAAATTTCTCACTCATGAGGACACCTTCCAAGAAGTCGATAATATTATAACTAATTCCTTTGATTCTCTCCCTTCTAGTGATGAACCCATGAACAAAAAAGAGCTTCATCAAGTTAATGTTTTCAATGCTTTGAGTAATAAAAAACCTAAGGTTTTTTTCATATTTCTTGTGATAAATCCCCAGTAACCACCAAACTTGTGATTACTGTTAAGCGATACAATCAACAAAATTCCCCTCAAATTTTTTCTCCACCTTTGATTACAGTTAAAGAATATAATAAACCAATTTATTTTCAAAATTTGAGTAAAAAAATCATAATTGTAAAATGAAAATATAAGATTCCTTTGGATTTTATTAAAGATTATCATGCGCTGGCTCATACTTATCACACAAGAAAAAATCCTCAACCTACTAATCTGGTTGTTCCTACTTCCCTTCCCTCTTATCAACCAGTACTTCCTCAAGCACCAAACTTACTTCCCAATATTGGAAAAGAGAACAATTTAATAGAACAATTATGTGCTACCCCTGCCAAGATATCCCTTTGGGAGCTCCTTCAAACTTCTCCAAAATATCATGAAGCTTTGCAAAAAGCTTTAACCACTCTTCCTGATCCACCACCTATGTAGGACTACGTTAATTCCTTTTCAGAATGATTTCATGCTACTACTCCTCTGGCTCAAATTGTGTTTACTCAAGATGACTTACCTTCTCAAGAAGTCCAAGATCAACATGATACCATTATGATGGTTGTCCTTATGAATGGTAATCTCATTCGTAGGACCTTAATTGATAACGGGTCAGAATTAAATGTTTGTAGCATTGACATGTTGCATGAAATCAAAATTGATGCTTCAACTATTAAACCTAATTCTATTCATATTCATGGATTTGACTCTATTCACCTTTTCATTTCTCCTTTTGCACAATAAGAGTATTCTATTTACTAAATAGATGTGAAAAATGATTGTTTACATGATTTTCATGAGGAGATCTACATGGAGCATTTTATAGGGTTTTTAAAAGAGTCCTCTCTCTTTTTTAGGCTATTATGTTATTTTTATGGTACCAAATAAGCCTCTAGGTCTTGGTATGAGAGTATATATGGTTTATATTTTACATATAGTTCTATACATTAGTAATTTTTCATGAAGTGTATATTCAAATATATGGAGTTGATTTTTTGATAATTTTCTTACATTTAGATGATTTGGTTCTCACCATTAGTTCCCTTGTTAGAATATGTGAGGAAGTGTTGGCATTGATTTTCATTGATGTCAAAACCTCTTACCAAGAATTTGGAATTTTTGGTTGTTGTATGGCATGTCTTTTTAGCTATTGGTAGTATAATAGGAGTTTTTGGTTATACATAAGGATATTTAGAATAAGGCGTCTTAGGTTTCTTGGTCCATTAGAGATGGATCAATGTATCAGAAACAAGAAAAATCTATTGGTATAAATGATGAAGAGATTTTGGAGTGTTTCTTGGTCTATTTTCATGAAGGGAAGAATAGTTTTTGTGTTTTCATTGATGTCAACTTGGTGTTGTATTTGTTGACAGTGTTCTTGATCTACTGCTAAGTATTTGGGTAGATGAATTTTGTGTTGTGGTAGGAATTGGAGTGTGTAATTGTGGTTGGAGACTCTGGGATGTCTCTAGATGCATTTTGTATGATCTCATATGCTAGGAGAAAATATGGAGAAAGATATGATTTATTGAAGAGCAACAAGGAAGACAGAAGAACAAATAGTGAATGATTTGATTATTCTATAAAATTGGTATATATTCAAGTGTTACGTTCATGATGTGTTTATATTGACTAAGATATTTTTTTGATCCTATGATCGCAAAAGGATTGGAGTACCAAAAGGCATCATTTCAATTGACAGAATATCATTATGTGCCTAATAACTAAATGTTTTGAACCGGTTTGAGAAGTTGGTGTTAGATTGGTGTACGGTGATGATGCGATCAGTTGTAGTGGATGTTTATATGGTCCAAGTATCAAGGTGATGTGGCATAATAGATTTGTAATGATTAATTTAAGTTACAATGCTCGAGTTGATTTGATTTAATCAAGTTTTGGAAGCATTTTGAAGAATTCAAAAAGGCTTTAATGTTCTTGATACAAATCGATGTGCAATGAATCTTATGGACGACCTGAGTTTCTTAGAAATTTTTCTAGATTGGTTACACATTTTAGGGTTCAAGGATCAAGAAAGAAATATTTTAATAAAAATTTTAAGATGGTTAAATTCCCTAATGGACATGTAATGTGTGTGTGTGTGTAAATATATATATATATATATATATATATATA
>MU225673.1:1184851-1210295 GCA_018584345.1 Thuja plicata
CCCCCCCCCCCCTTAGTTATCTTGGGCCTTATATTATTGACAATTGGTATTAGAGCCTAGGTCCTCTTTGTGGTAAAATCTTAACAGCTTGAGGGAAAGATCTAATGATGGAGAAGGAAGGTCCTAAGTTCACAAGATACAAATACACAATATGGAGTGATAGGATGAATATATATATGAATGACATGGGGTCATAGTTCTAGAATCATGTGGAAATAAGATATACAATTCCTACTAGGATTCTTGATGTAGATCAATTGAAGGAGAAACAAGATAACATACAAGAACTTGAAGAAATTGTAAGTAATTTGTCTCATACTAAGTATGTTGAGATTCATGGACTTGAGACTGCCTTTGATTTTTGGGAAAATTTCAAGCTAATATATAGTGGAGACATACATGAACAAAAAGATAGGGTAGACAGCTTGAAGGGAAAATGATGACATGAAAATGGTGGAAGGTGAGAACATTGCTCAATATGGTCAAAGGATAAAGGAATTAGTCGGTGCTATAAAAAATTTTGGTGGTAACATTGAAGAAGCTGATATGGTAAGTAAAATGTTGAGAACCTTGCTACCTTCTTATGCCATTATAGTTTCTACTATACAAGAATTGAGAACATTTGATAATGTTTTTGTTGATGGATTGATTGTTAAGCTCACTTCTTTTGAATTAAGTAACTATGATAATAGTATGCCTAAAGTTGAAGAATATTTTAAGGACTCTTTTTCATTAGCATCAAACAAGAAGGTAAAATAGATAAGTCTTGAAATTTAGTCTAGGGGACTTGAATCTATCTTGGATGAAGAAAAGAATCAAGAAGAACTTGAAGCATTACTTGCAAGAAGACTACCTAGAGGTACTCGTAAGTATAAAGGTGGGATACCTTTGAAATGTCTTTCATGTAACAAGATAGGAAATTTTTCTTCCAAGTGTTCTAATGGTGAACAAAAAATGAAGATTAAAATATACAAGGGAAAAGGAAATAAACAATAATATGTTGCAGTAGATTAAGGTGTGACTGATGAAGAATCTGATGACAATGATGAAGAAGTAGTTTTTGTTGCAATAAAATAAGAAAATTTTGAAGATGAGAAGGAATTGGTATCTCACATGGAACATGGTAATGTATGGGTCATTGATAGTGGGTGATCACATTACATGACTAGTGACAAAATTGAGTTCATAAAGATAGATCAATTTGATGATGGCGTGGTTAGATTTTTAAACAATACACCTTGCATCGTAACAGGAAAACGCTCAAACTCTATGAATGGTAAAATAAGTATTGATGTTGTATATTGGGTTGAAGGTCTTACATATAACATGTTGATTGTTGGTCACTTGAATAAAAAAATTAAACATATAGAGTTCAAAGGAGGTATGTGCAGGATATGTGGAACCTCAGGAGATTTGATTACTAAACTAAAGGTAACTTATTCCATCTAAATACTACTATTAATAGTTGTTTGGTAGATAAGGTTGAATATAGTTAGCTTTGGAATAGAATGATTTTTCATGTGAACTTTGATAACTTGATCAAGATTAGTAAGTCAAATGCTATTATGGGATTGCCACAACTTGTGAAACCAAACAATGTCATGTGCAAAGAATGTCACTTGGGTAAGATGACTTTTTCTACTTTCAGTAGTAAGTCTTTTTCTTCTAAAAATATGTTGGATTTATTTCATAGTGATATTTTTGGTCCTATGAGGACAGAGAGTTATCATGGTGATAATTATTTCATGTTGTTTATTGATGACTATTCCAGAATGATGTGGGTGAAATTTTTCAAGGATAAATCTGAAGCCCTCGATAAGTTCAAAGTATTTAGGGTACTTGTTGAGAATGAAAAATGTAAGAGCTTGACGTGTTTAAGATAAGACAAGAGAGGAGAGTTCACTTCTTGGGAATTCATTGAGTATTGTGAAGAAAATGGAATCAAGAGGCAAACATCAGCACCAAGGACTCCTCAACAAAATGGAATTGTAGAAAGGAGGAACATAACTATACTTGGTTCTGCCATGAGAATGATGATTTACCTAAATCATATTGGAGAGAATCCATTATCATTGTAGTCTACACAATGAAATAGGTACAAGTGAAGAAAGGAACCGGTAACACACCTTATGAATTGTGGTATGGTAACACACCTAGTGTTAGTTATTTTAAAGTCTTTTGTAGTAGATGCTATATGACAAGAGATGATTTCACTGGCAAGTTTGATCTTAAGAATGATGAAGGAATTTTATTGGGATATTGTACAAAAATAAAGGCCTATAAGTGTTTCAATAAAAGGACTAACAAAATGGTTGAAAGTGTAAATATGAAGGTAGATGAATATCTAGAGATTTCTGATCAATCCAATAAGAAAGAATCACAAAATGTATAGGAGATTGTGTATGTGCAACATGAAGTGCAAGAAACTGTTGAACAAAATAGTGAGGAAGAATTGGTTCAACCGGTGGAAAAAGAAGAAGAAGCACTTAGACCTGAACCTGTTATTCCAAGGTATGTAAAATTGAATCATTCTATAGATCAAATCACTGGTGATAAAGATATTGGAGTGTAGACAAGAAGAAGAATTAGAGAGAATACTTGTCTAATTTCAAACTTTGAGCCAAAAATTATGAAGGAAGCTTTGAAGAATGATGATTGGATAAAATCTATGGGAGAAGAGCTTGATAAAATTGATAAGAATGAGACATGGACACTTATTCCTAGACCAACAGATAAGAATGTGATTGGTAAAAAGTGGGTTTTCAGGAACAAACTGAATGAAGATGGAGAAATGGTTCGAAATAAGGCAAGACTTATGTATAAGGGATATGCAAAAGAGGAAGGACTAAACTATAGAGACACATTGTCTCCTATGGAGAGACTTGAAGGAGTTATAATCTTACTTTCTTATGCTTCCTATAATAAGTTTAAGGTTTTCCAAATGGATGTTAAATCTGCTTTTCTAAATGGGATTCTTGAAGTTCACATAGAGAAACCAGATGGGTTTGAACTGATAGATAATAAGGACATCGTGTGCAAGTTACAAAGGGAACTATATGGATTGAAACAAGCACCTAGAGCATGGTATGAAAGGATACACTCTTATCTTGTTAAGATTAATTTCATAAGAAAATGTGAATATAGTAATATGTACTTGAAATTTGAAGGTGATAAGATACTATTAGATGAGGTGTTTATGGATGACATAATTTTTGGAGGAAATGATGAGATGATCTTGGATTTTGCAAAAGAGATGAAGAAAGAGTTTGAGATGTCAATGATAGGAGAAATTAAGTTCTTTATTGGATTGAATATTTCACAACTAAAGGATAGTATCTATATCATTCAATCTAAGTACATAAAGGAAGTATTTAAGACTTTTAGAATTGAAGATTCTAGGCCAGTTGGAACCCCCATGGTGATAGGATGCAAGCTATCTAAGGATGATGACTCAAGTGGAGTGGATGAAACTCTATAAAGATCCATGATTGGTAACTTATATTATGTTGTTCATAGTAGACCATACATTGCACAAGCAGTTCGAGTAGTGGCCATATTTCAACATAATACTAAGGAATTTCACATGGTAGCAGTGAAGAGTATTTTTTGGTACTTGAAAGGAATAGAAAACTATGGTCTTTGGTATGTTCACAAAGGTGATTTCTCTTTGGGTGTTTTTACTTGTGCAGATTGGGTAGGAAACATTGATGACAGAAAGAGTAAAAGTGGAGGAGAATTATTCCTAGGAGGAAGACTTGTGTCATGGACAAGTAAGAAGAAAAATTGCATCTCCCAATCTACTGTAGAAGCTGAGTATATAGCAACAGTTATCAATTGTACACAAATTGCATGTATGAAGAAGATCCTAGAAGGTATCAAAGAGAAGGTAACTAGACCTGTGGCTATTTACTGTAATAATACAAGAGAAATAAATATTTCAAAGAATCCAGTAATACATTCTAGGACTAAACACATTGCAATCAAATATCATTTCTTAAGAGAGAAAGTCCAAGAAAAGGTAGTCAAGTTGGAATATGTACCAACCAAGGAGAAGCTAGCAGATATATTCACTAAACCATTACCTAAAGATGCTTTTGAGTATCAGAGAGGTAAGTTAGGGGTTATTCCCCTACCTGAAATAGATTAAGATGTTGTTTAAGCATCAATCCAATGGACTCATTGAATATCTTTCACTATTGTGTTGGTGTTAAAAGGGACTAGTCCATAGGGGGAGCAATAAGAGGCAAAGGAAAGATGTTAAAATAGTAGGTGAATTATGTGGAACCTTTAGAATTATTTCCAAAGGGGAAGAAGATTAGAATTAAGAAAATAACTAGATACAGGTATTGGGAAGAAGATAAGAAGAATAATTTGAAGGAGAAGACCAGGAAGATCAAGACAAGAAGTTTTGTGCATCAGCAAAGCAGTAGAAATTGTTATCAGATCATTTTGGTATAGTCGTCAATGAAAAAGGGCAAGATTCTTGGCATAGCTAATGCAAATATTTTTGAGTTTTTCATGGTAATGGTTTGGTGACATGAAGATCAGTTATTGTGTTGTCATTGACATGGTTTCCTGATGTGCTGCTAAGTATTTGTGCAAATGAATTTTGTGTTGCAATAAGAATTGGAGTGTGTGATCATGGTTGGAGACTCAAGTATATCTCTAGATGCATTCTATATGATTTCATATTCTAGGAACAAACATGGAGAAAGATATGATTGACTGAAGAGAAACAGGGCAGACAGAAGAATAGACAATGACATACAGTGAATGGTTTAATTTTTCTATCAAATCGGTATGGATTCAAGTATTTCAATCATGATATATTTATCTTGAATAATATATGTTATTGATTGTGTGATTGTAAAAGGATTAGAGTACCGAAAGGCATCATTTCAATTGATATAATATCATTATGTTCCTAATAGCTAAATGTTTTGAACCGGTTTAAGAAGTTGGTGTTAGATTAGTATGTAGTGATAATGTGATCAGTTGTAGTGGATGTTTCTATGACCCAGGTATCATGGTAACATGGAAAAATAAATTTTTAATGATTAATTTCTATTTCATTTCTGGAGGTGATTGGATTTAATCAATTTTTGTAAGGGTGTTGAAGAAGTCAAAAAGGTTTTATTGTTCTTGATTTAAATCGATGTGTGATGAATATTATAGTCAACCTGAGTTTGTTAGCTTGTTTTCTAGAGTGGTAACACATTTTAGGGTTCAATAATAAAGCGAGAAAGATTTTAATACATTATGTAAGGCAGTTAAATTCCCTAATAGACATGTAATGTATATATATGTAAATAAATTCTTTATGCAAGTGTAGATTATGATTTCCAAGGTGTGGTCGAGTGAAGAGAATATTTTTTGCAAGAAGTAGAAGTATTGTTTTTAATTGGATCTGAACAAGTAGAGAAAGAATACTACACCCATATCATTGTACTTGTTGATTTCCAATAGTTTCTAAAATAAAATCCCTTAAGTGGGTAGACTTTAATAGGTTTTATTTGTAAATCCTTTAACCAGGCAACTCTTTAACAAGGGTTAGAATATTTTAACAAGGTTACTCCTAATAGGTTAAACCTCCTGATAGGGCCAAAGGTAAATCCCTTAACTAAGTGACTCCTAACAGGGTTTTCTCTTAATTGGGCAATATTGTTAGCTCCTAACAAGGATAGGCCTTTAACATGGTGCATTTTAGAAGAGTGAAAATAATTTTGGGTGGTAATCCCCACCATTATTTTCACCCTTAGTCAAGGTTTCCATGATAAAATATTGGTGTTATTTTGTTCCATCAATGGATGATTGTTTGGTTACTTTGTTTATTGCATGCATAAGTTTTAAATTCTATTAATGTGGCTTATGGTGTTAAATGAACTATGAAAAGTTTCAGATCTAATAAATTACTGATTCACCCCCCCCCCCTCCCCTCTCAGTAATATTGGGCCTTATATTATTAACACAGTTAAGTTTNTTCCCCCCCCCCCCCTCCCCTCTCAGTAATATTGGGCCTTATATTATTAACACAGTTAAGTTTGAATCCTTTCGCTGGTAATGACTATTTTGTGTATCCATCTTTTGGTGTTGGTTTTGGCATTCAGATGGCTTCGATAAATGCAACATGTATTGTAATATAATAATTTAGACCTATTTATTGATCATATTGTAGTGTCTTATGTTTTCATTTGTATGTCCCAAATCTAGGATCGTTGCTATGAATTAAATGTAAATGTAAGGTATGTTGTATTGGTGATATCACATGTTTGGTGTATTGTTGACATATGTAAGATCAGATACTAGTATAAATAAAGAAGATCCTTTTTTATCAGTGTATGAATGCACATATGGCTTATGTGTGACTTATATGTGAAGTTACTAAGAATTCTTGCGAAGGACATCTATGTTCAGGCAGAGCATTCTATAGATCTTATAGGTGGATTCTATTCCTTTTCATATCTTTCAACAATGAGCCCTTGTGAATCATTAGTGAGCCCTTGTGTATTGGAAGTGAGCCCTTCTATATTGGTAGTAAGCCCTTTCATATTGGTAGTTAGCCTTCTTGCAGTGAGTATTTCTGGTAGTGAGATTTTTGGATCAAATCGCCTTTTGGTGTAACCTTAATAGGTATTTTTACATTTCATGATAATTAGCTTCTCCTTAATTTTAACCATCTTGGAGTTTCCACATAAAATATGGTGTCCTCTGTTTTGATGTTCCTTTGTATTTCATGTTTGTAGTTACTATGGATGTTTAATGTGATAAACTGAAAAATCTTAAGTTGTGATTGGAACTGTTTAATTGTTAACCAAAAGAGAGAAACTTTTGTATTCTCTAGGAATAAGTGATTCACACCCCCTCTCACTTATTTGGCATGTTCAATAATTGGTATCAGAGCCTAGTCCCTTGAAAATAGAGCTTAATTGCTTGAGGGAGATCATGTAAGATTGAATCTAGATGGAAGAGGTTTCTACTCTGAAGAGTATTGGTAGATCAAGTTGAGTGATATTGAAGGTACTGAATTAGAAAATGAAGAACTGAAGGAAACCCTGATGGAAGAAAATACTTGCATTGTTAAACTAAAATATTAGATTAAAAATTTCAAAGCAAGGCACAAAGAAAATAGTCAAGAGATAAAAGAATCAAAGAAAAGAATTACAGAACTATAAAAATAACTATAAGAAATTAAATAATCAATATATAACTATACATATCTGATTCTAGAGAGAAAATCATATGATGAACAAATCCAGAGAGAAGATCCCATCAGATCTGAATCAAGGTACAAATCAAAGAATTTTTAGAATTTTGGAATTATGGTCATTTTTGGAGTCCTTATGAGGAGAGGTCATAAGGGAGGAATAATTGTTTTTCATTGACAGAAACATTGTTAGTTAACAAGATTGGAGTGACCAGTAAGATATTTACATGATCGATAATGGAAGAAGTAGTTAAGTGCATTGATTGGTGTACAGGAAGAATAGTTTCAGTTAGATAATTTGGTAGTGGTTGACTTTCAGTATAGATATGATGTTGTGATCATAAAGGAGGTTTTTATATGGTTAGTGGAATCAATAATTCTGATCACGACAAGTAATTCAATTTTTTGAGTGAATTAAGGTTTTGGTGATGAAGGTAGTGTACCTAGTGGTTTACCGATTAGAGTTTCATATTAAATTAATTAAGGAAGTAGAATTAAGGTCATCTATTGATCATAAACATGGATATTACATTTAATGCCAGAATATTAGGTATTTTTTATGTTGGTCTCGAGGGGGTTGGTCAACACTTTGGGCCGACTATGATGGAAATTTTATAGGTCTTAAGTGACTTAAGGAGAACACTATATAAGGTGATCTAAATCATTTGATTTAGGGTTGCAATCATATTTTCAAGTTGGGAGATCATATATTGAAGGAGAATAGATCTATACAAAATCATAAAATGAGAGAGAAGGGTTGATCTGATAGGTCAACAATACCATTCTATAGATTAAGAGACAAAGTTCATTACTCTAGGCCAACCTTCTAGGTTGGGAAGCTAAACTCCTTAATTGGGTGAAGTGTAAAAAGTTCCTATTGTAAATCCTTTAACAAGGTAACTTCTTAATTGAGGATTTTTAAATCCTCTACTGAGGTAGACTCTGATAGGTCTTTTAGTACTTCTAACAAGGTACTAATCACTTTTAATAGGGTGAACTCTTAAAATATTATTATAGCTCTTAAAAGGGAAAACACATTATAATGTAGTGAAGTGATTTGTGGGTGTCGTCCCCACCATGGTTTTCTCCTTCTTACAAGTGTTTCAACATGAAACATCTATGGGTCATGTATGATTCTAACATGGATGCTTGGTGTTATTTACTTCTATTTGATATTATTAGCTATATGTTTCATTGTTTGGAACTTGTTGTTTAACTCTGTTAGATCGGTGGTGAAAATTATTAGATATTTTTAAGCACTGATTCACCCCCCCCCCCCCTCTCTCAGTGATTTTGAATACTAATAATTTGTATCAGAGAAAAGGTCCTCTTGATATTAAGCTTAACTGCATGATGAAAAGATCCCTAAAAACCAATATGGATAGATATAAGTATGAGAAGTAGCTTGAAAAATCAAACAAGATGATCAATGAGCTGAAGGAAAAGTTGAGGTAATCCCTTGCAAAAAGAAGAGAACTTGCTGAGAAACTGAGTGAAAGACAGGATTACATTGATCAACTATCTGAAGGTAGTATGTCTAAAGAATTTGAGGAAGCAATTTCAAATCTTATGGATAAAGACAATGGACTTAAAGAAGAAGTGGAAAATATGAAAAAAAAAGCTTGAAATTTAGTCTGTCAAGATGTGTGAAGGGCTTGAAGGAAGAAGGGTTGATGAGGATTCCAATGAAATTATTGAACATGCCTTAAAGGCTAAAGATGAAACCCTAATAGAAAAGTTGGAGAAACTATTCAGATCAAAGCAAGAGATTATTATATTGCATGAATATTTACATGACATTAATGACATGTAACTGATTGAATGTTTCAAGATGTTAATTTGATCACCAAAATGCAGAAAGATAATGCAAGACATTAAATCATTTAATGGATTATATTGTCATTGATGTCAACTTGATATAATATGATCGGTTATATTCAAAGTTTCAAAGACTTCAGAGAATCAAAGAGATAAAGATTATGCTTTCAGTAATGCATAAAAGAACATAATTCACTAGGTGACTACAAACACCGATGGTTAGTGGAACTCAAAGGATAGAGAAAATTGAGAGCAAAGTCACAGTGATGCCCGAGAAAAGAAACTGACAAGCATTATTGATGAGCAAAATCACAAACATTACTGACAGACAGAATTACGGTGTTAACCAACGGATAGACAACCTAAAGGACAAACAACCCCGATGGACAAACAACACCAATGGAGAAGCCCAAGGAGAACTGAAGTGTTGACTAAAGCTATCAAATAGTTAAAACACCAAAGTTAACTAGAGTTCATAAATGACAAAATACTTAGCTGGCAAAGCTAAAGATAGACTTAACTAGTTGTTGACATTGTTTTATTCGACAAGTCAAAGCCAGAGATAAGTAAAATATTTAATGCTATTTTATCCAGTTGGAAAGAATATTTCTATGAGATAAAATAGGATTTATGCTTTAAAGAAAGATTCGCTAAGATTGCGGATCACGCCAAGAACAAGAAAATCAAGAAGTGAGAAATGGTGATATCATGTCTATAAAAGAGACAACTTAATTCATTATGAATTAAAGGTGAGTGAATGAAAAATAAGGATGTTGAAGAGAAACTGGTGAAGAACAACTTCATACAGTCTTGATCAATCAAGCTGAGGAGAGAGCTAAATATTTATGCAGACACTAAGCAGTAGAGAAGCATAGCATCACCGAGCAGAAAGAAGTGGAGAAAAGGTATTGAAAAGACATATTGATCAGAAAGGTATAATGATATTGCAATAGATCTGAAAATCTACAAATATAAGTTGTATGTGTGAACAGATCATTTACTATTTTAGTTTAACCATTGATTCATAAAGTCTCTTAACTGAGTAGGACTTAACAATTCTTTCTATATTGAGATACATCCCAAGGAGTATCAAAAATTTTGATCATGAAGATAGCATGAGATGCCATATATCATTTGAAAAACTACATTGGGTTTGGTCATAGAAGGTACCATAGAGATGTCTGATATCAAGTGACAAACTATTCTATTTAAATCCACTAACAAGGTCACACCTAACAGTGTGTTTGTAACCTTTAATAGGGTTGGCTCTTCACTGAGCTCACTTCAAAAGAGTGAAAATTTTGGGTTACCGGTCCCAAGTTGTTTTTCCATTAACAGGGTTTCCACATTAAAAATTCATGTGTCAATGTGTATATGATTCATTACTTTAGTTTTTTGCGTTACACATAACTAATATGGATTGATCGGTATACACTAATAAATTTATTGTTTTTTGGTAAATGAAAGACTGCTATTCAGTAAACATTAAGAATAAGGTGTAAAAGAGAACTCTGAGCAGTAGTTACTTGATATTTTTATTTGAAGGCATACATCTTGTATGACTGAAGATAACTAGAGGCTTAATATTGTGGTACTAATTTTTTGGGTTGATTTATTTGAATATTTTTTAGGCCACTAATTCACCCGCCCCCCTCTCAGTTATTCTAACAATTGGTATTAGAGCTTGTGTGCTTAGAAAGGGAGTTTAATAGCTCAAGAAAAAGATCACAAGATGAACAAGCGAGATGTGCCCAAGTTGAATAAAGACAACTTTGCATCATGGAAAAGTAGAATAAGACTCCACCTATCAGGTATTGGTAATGATTTTACTCAACACATTGATACTAAATATGTGTTGCCTAAAGGACCTCACACTCTTGAGAAATTGAGAGAAAAGCATGAGCATAATTGCATGATGATAGAACTTGCTTCCTCACTCTCTGATGTTTAGTTTGAAGATGTCAAAACCTACACCTCTGCAAAGAAAATGTGGGATAAATTGAAGTTGGTACATGGAGGAGATGCTAATGTGCTAAGAGCCAAGGTAGAAATCCTAAGAGGGAGGTTTGATGACCTAAGGATGAAAGGAGAAAATAATACTCAGTATAGCTGCAAAATCAAAGAGGTAGTCAATGCTATCTGAGGAGTTGGAGTTGTACTTGAAGAAGAGACAGTGGTAAGTAAAATTCTAAGAACCTTACTACCTATATATGCTATTATATTATTTTCTATACAAGAAATGAGAGTAGTTGCAAAAAATATAGTTACTCTAGATAATTTGATTGGTAGACTGATTTCATTTGAGATGAATAACTTTGATAATAGTGTCTTACCATCTATAGAGTCTGCATTCAAATCTTCTTTGAAAATAAGTAACTCAAGTCATATACACACTATTAGAAATGATAGTGCAAGTGATAATGAGGATCAAAGACTTGATGAAATTGAAGCACTAATGGCAAGAATATTGCAGAGAGGCAAAGGTAGATACAAAGGTAAATTACCACTTGTATGTTTTAATTGTAAAGAGGTTGGACACTTTGCTGCAAGATGTCCTAACAAAAGAAAAGATGACAAAAGTAGTGACAAAACATATGAAAATAAGGTTGACTGAGGTGATAACAGAGATTACTGAAGCAACCAAAAATCTGAAAGAAGAGATACCCAAGACTACAAGGACAAAGGAAAGAAATATTTTTACCTAGCTAAGAAAAGAGCTGATGATACTGACATCGAATCTGAAGAAGACATTGAGATGGTATTTGTATCCATGAAAGATGATTCAGACAAAGAAGAAGAAAGATATGTAGAAACTGCGCTCTTATCTAAGGTTAGTAAGAATGATGTCTAGATTATAGATAGTGGCTGCACTCACCACATGACCGGTGATAAACAAAATTTTGAAAATTTTGAATACTGTAATGGTGGATCAGTAAGAATGGGTAATGACACACCTTGTCCAATTGAAGGTAAAGGAATCATAATGTTGAATAACCTGATCAAATGTGAAAATCCTTACTGGGTAAAAGGATTAGATTACAATCTATTGAGTGTTTCATAGCTGAACAATATAGGTCACCGAGTAGCATTTGAGAAGAAGAAGGAAAATATCTTCAATGAATCAAGAAGGTTGATTGGAACTAGTGAAAAAAAAAGGTAACCTTTTCTATCTTGATGACATTAACACCACTTGTTTAATAGCTAGAAATGAAGACATATGGTTGTGGCATAAGAGATCATGTCATGTGAATTTTGACAACATGATAAAGATAAGTAATAAAAGAAAATTCAGAGGCTTACCGAGCATGTCAAAGCCCAAGCATATCATGTGCAAGAATTGTCAAAAAGGTAAGATGATAAATTCTAGTTTCAAGAGTAAAGCCCATACATCTAATGCCATTCTAGAATTATTCCATACTGATTTATGTGGACCCATGAGGACAAAGAGTTACTATGGAGAGAGGTATTTCATTCTCTTTATAGATGATTATTCTAGAATGATGACAGGTATGTTATTAAAAGATAAATTAGAAGCATTCAGGATGTTTAAATGGTATAAGGCTATGGTAGAAAATAAAATTGGTAAGGAATTGAAATGCTTAAGGTTAGATAGAGGAGGGGAATTTATTTCAGATGAATTCACTAATTAATGTAATGAGCATGGAATTAAAAGATAGGTTTCTGCACCGAGAACACCATGGAAAAATGGAATTTCTGAGAGGGGAAACAGATCAATTATTGACTGTGCAAGAACATCGATGATTGAGAAAAGAATCACTCAAAATTTCTGGAGGGAAGCTATGAGTACTTCTATCTACACATTGAACAGAGTACAATTGAAGAATGACACAAAGAAGACACGCTATGAGCTCTGGCATGGTTACACACCCAATGTAAGCTACTTTAGAATCTTTGGTAGTCAATGTTATATTTTGAAAGATGAAATAAATGGAAAGCTTGATTCCAAAAGTGATGAAGGTATCTTTCTAGGGTATTCAACCAAAAGCAAGGCTTATAAATGTCTTAGCAAGTCATCTAACAAGATCATTTAAAGTGAAAATGTAAGAATAGATGAATTTGTAGAAAATAATGACAAGGAAAGAAAAAAAGAACCAGAAGACTACAACAGGTTTGTTTACACTAAAGAACCTGAAACTCTACCCAAGAAATAGTGTATCTCTCCCAAGAAACATAGCATTGCACCCAAGCATTAGGCTGCAATTACCAAAAATTAGGATAATACTCAAGATGATGTACCGAGCGATGGAGCTAAGAATGAAGGTCAAGATGATCATCAGAATGATGGACACAGAGCTGAAGAAAAACTTTCCAAGTATGTCAGAAGACATCATCCATAGAATCAGATCATAGGAGACAAGAAGGTTGGAATGAGAACAAGAAGTAAGTCACTAAACACTAGATGTTTACTTTGTGATTATGATCCTAAATCTATTAATACTGCACTTGAAAATGAAGAATGGGTCGGTGTTATGAATGAAGAATTAGAATAGATAGAGAAGAATAGTACATGGACACTAGTATTGAGACTAGATGACAAGAATCTCATTGGTACCAAATGGATATTCAGAAACAAGCTGAATGAGAATGGAGAAGTCACAAGAAATAAAGAAAGATTAGTATGCAAGGTAGATGCACAAGAAGAAGGTATTGATTATGGTGAAACCTTTGCACCATTTTTAGACTAGAAGGAGTTAGATTTCTTCTTTCTTATGTTGCATTCAAAGGATTCAAGGTATACCAGATGGATGTCAAATCTACATTCCTAAATGGAATACTAGAAGAAGAGGTATACATTGAATAAATAGAATGGTTTGTTGATCTGGACAAGAGAAACATGGTATGTAGACTACATAAAGCCTTGTATGGATTGAAACAAGCACCAAGAGCCTGGTATGAAAGACTTCACTCATATCACATTAGCATTGAATTTGTAAGAACAAGTGAAAATAGAAATCTGTACTTAAAAGAAGATACCGATGGTAATATTCTAATTGCTGAAATATTTGTTGATGATGTCATTTTTAGGGGTAATGAAATGTTATGCAAATCCTTTGCTAATTAAATGCAAAAAGAATTTGAAATGTCTATGTTTGGGGAGATCAAATTCTTTCTTGGTCTCTAGATTCTTCAACAAGATGTGGAAATATATATCACTCAATCCAAATACATCAAGGAAGTGATGAATATATACAAGGTGGAAGAGTCCAAACCAGTTGGAACACCTATGGAAATTGGGTGTAAGTTGACAAAAGAAGACAAATCAAATAAGGTAAATCAAACCTTATATAGAGCAATGATTGGAAAACTAATATATGTTGTTCATACCAGACCAGATATTGCACATGCAGTTGGAATAGTTGCAATATTCTCTACTAATCTTGAAGAATCACACATGACTGCTGTCAAGAGAATTCTAAGATATCTAAAGAACACCGAGGAATATGGATTATGGTATAAAAGAGAAGGAAAATTTTATCTCAAGTCTATATAGATGTTGATCAGGCTTGAAACATTGATGACCGAAAGAGAACAACTAGAGGAGAATTCTTCATGGGTGATAGACTTGTTGCATGGATCAGCAAGAAGTAAGGATGTATCTTTCAGTCTACTGCGAAAGAAGAATATGTGGTTTCTGCTGCAAATTGCTCAAATATTGCATGGATCAAACAGTTGTTGGAAGGTATGAATATGAAGATTCTTGAACCAGTGATTATCTATTGTGATAATACTAGTGCAATTAACATTTCTAAGAATCTAGTCATGCATGCTAAGACTAAGCATATTCCAATCAAGTGTCACTACTTAAGAGAAAAAGTGCATTAAAAAGTAGTGATACTAGAATACGTTCAATCAAAAGAACAATTAGTGAACATATTTACCAAGCCATTACCAAAAGATACATTTGAGTACCTGAGATAGAGACTAGGGGTCCAACCCTTGTCTATCGGTTAATAAGCTGGCTAGAAGGCTACATCAGCCTATACACAAATCAGAAGATCATTCATGTTGATGCAAGCACCAAGATGGACAGAAATAGGTACATTTGTACACAAAAAATTACATATCTACTATGAACACTAGAGATAATGTATTGCTTATGGATACCTGGAAATTCAAGGAGTATATTATAAAAAGGATGGAAGATGATATGAAATAATTGTTTGGCATTGTTGTCAAAGGGAGAGATATTCTCATTACCAAAAGGGAGAGATTATCTCATTATCAGAGAAGAGATTATATCATTATCCCTGGAGAGAAGTTCCTAAGAATTTAAAGAAAGAGTTAATCATTATCCAAAGGGATTGATTACATATGAAATATCCATCTAAGGGAGAGAAGTAAAAAAAGGGAGACAATACATACAAAGGGAAAGATTGTTGTCAAAGGAAAAAGAGATGATCAAGGAGAGGAATATTCAAGGAAGAACACATATCAGGAATAGAGACGGAAGTTTCTACATCTATCCAATAAAGGGATTGAAGATTGAAGAACACACTCTACAAGAAATAAATCTAAGCTATATGAGCTTACCAAGAGCTAGACATTTGTATTAGTTATAATAGGAGAGATTGATGAAATTCAACTATTATATTTCATATTGTATTAAAGTAATAATATAGTGTGATAATGTAGTGTGTTTTCATCAATGCCAAAGGGAGAGATTGATGACATGTAACTGATTGAATGTTTGAAGATGTTAAGTTGATCATCGAAATGTAGAAAGATAATGCAAGACATTAAATCAGTTAATGGATTTTATTATCATTGATGTCAACTTGATATAATCTGATTGGTTATATTCAAAGTGTCAAAGACTTCAGAGAATCAGAGAGATAAAGATTATGCTTTCAGTAATGCATAAAAGACCAACATTCACTAAGTAACTACAAACACTGATGGTTAGTGGAACTTGAAGGACAGAGAAAACTGAGAGAAAATTCACAATGATGCCCGAGAAAAGAAACCAACAACATTACCGATGAGTAGAATCATAAGATTTACCAACGGACAAACAACACCGACGGAGAATCCTGAGGAGAACTGAAGTGTTGACAGAGCTATCAAAGATTTAAAACACTGAAGTTAGCTGGAGTTCAGAAATGACAAAATACTTAGCTAGCTGAGCTAAAGATGGACTTAATAGGTTATTGACATTGTTTTAATCGACAAGTTAAAGCCAGAGATAAGTAAAATATTTAAAGCTATTTTATCTAGTTGGCAAGAAGATTTCTATGAGATAAAATAGGAGTTATGATTTAAAGAAAGATTGGCTAAGATTGCGGATCACACCAAGAACAAGAAAATCAAGAAGTGAGAAATGATGATATCATGTCTATAAAAGAGACAACTTAATTCATTATGAATTAAAGGGGAGTGAATGAAAAATATGGATGTTAAAGAGAAACTGATGAAGAACAACTTCATACAGTCCTGATCAATCAAGTTGAGGAGAGATCTAAAGATTTCCACGTACACCGAGCAACAGAGAATCACAGCATCACCGAGAAGAAAGAAGTGGAGAAAAGGTATTGAAAAGACATATTGATCAAAAAGGTATAATGAGCTTACAATAGATTTGAAAATCTACAAGTATAAGTTGTATGTGTGAACAAATCATTTATTGTTTCATTTTAACCATTGATTCAGAAAGTCTCTTAACCGAGTAGGACTTAACAATCCTTTCTTTATTGAGATACATCCCAATGAGTATCAAAAAGTTTGATCATGAAGATAACATGAGCTGCCAGATACCATTTGAAAAACTACACTGGGTTTGGTCATAGAAGGTAGCATAGAGATTCCCAATATGAAGTGACAAACTATTTTATTTAAATCCTCTAACAAGGTCACACCTAATAGTATGTTTGTAACCTTTAACAGGGTTGGCTCTTCACCGAGCTCACTTCAGTAGAGTGAAAATTTTAGGTTACTAGTCCCAAGTGGTTTTTCCATTAACAGGGTTGCCATGTTAAAAATCCATGTTTCAATGTGTTTATGAGTCATTACTTTAGTATTTTGCATTACACATAACTAATCTGGATTGATCAGTATACACTAAGCAATTTCCTATTTTTCAGTAAATGAAAGATTGTTATTCGGTAAACATTAATAATAAGGTTTAAAAGAGAACTCCAAGAAGTAGTTATTTGATAAGTCTATTTGAAGGAAGATATCTTGTAGGACTAAAGATAACTTGAGGCTTAATATTGTGGTACTAAGTTTTTGGGCTGATTTATTGGAATATTTTTGAGGCCACTGATTCAACCCCCCCCCCCCCCCCCCCCCCCCTCTTAGTTATTCTAACAGACATAAATGAAGAAAATACTATCATTTTAAGATAAAATGCAAGATTGAGGAAAGAGAATGACAAGATGAAAGAAGAGCTAAAATATACAAATAATCTGTTGGAAAAATTTAATAAGAGTTCTGCTAAATTGGATGAGAAACTCTCAAGTCAGAGGAGGAATGGAAGAAACAAGGTCTAGGTTTTTCAAAATTATAATTTGGTGAATCATCTATCCCTAAGGACATTGATGCAGGAGAAAAATAAATGCCCAAGGTGAACAACAACACTGGTAAGATAAGGTATAGCTCAGTATGTTTTAACTATTATAAGGAAGGTCATATTGCTAATGTATGTTGGTCTAAACCTATTGGTCCTAATGTTAGACCTAGAGGTCCTACTGGTAGATCAGGTAATTCCTATGGTAGATTTGATAACTAGAATACTATATCTAATGCATTCCATGGATATTTTTATTATTGCAATAAGTTTGGACATAGAGCTAATGAGTGCAAGTCCAAAATCAATAGTCAATGATCATATGATTACAACCGACATAAACCTAATAATCAGGGTAACAAGTTAGATGTTACCTATTCTATTTTTCATAAATATGGACATATGGATATCAATCATAGATTAAGGTCATCTAGAGGCAATTCTTATTTGTAACAAACTTGGCCATCTTGATAGAACATGCAGAGCAAGAAATAATACTAGAGATCAACATGAGGAAAAAGTTGCAAATGATAAAGGGAAGAGAATTTTTGATGCCGAGGTAGTCAGAAGTGAGATGAAGAAGACATGGGTGAAGAAAGGTGAATTGGAATCTTCTAAGTTAACTGTGAACTCCACAAATTCAGAAAATGTGGAGAATCCATCGGTGAACTAAGCATATTATTTTCTTAGGGGGAGCACTTATAGTGAAATAATTTATCGATCCCCTTGATTCATGAGTGATAAGAAGATTAATATGCATAATGAGATACCTATTTGTAATTTGAATGATGTTTAGTAAAGGTAAAGTGCTATATTTGATTTTGTGCATGCATATAATGGATGTTATGTTTTAAGTGTTGTGATCAGTGAAAAGCACTATTTGACCATTGTGTATAATGACTACATTTTCAATGATATAAAGGTGGAAAAGTAAACCCATTTGTTACTTTTCATTCTAATGAGTTTACTAGAGCACTTGTTCAAATTCCAAAGTGATTAAGAGTAATCTATGTCTGTGAATTGTGAATTTGAGTGGTGAATCATTTCAGTTATCAAAGAACACTAGTTAGTGAAGTTCAAGGTTATTTCTTGCACAGAGAAGATTTTGGAGAAGTGTTATTGTAGAGAGTTGATTGTTGACATTATGGATACACATGTGTTGGTTGACATTGTTGATGAGCCAAGACCCTTATTCAAGTTACACCCCTTAAAGTCCAATGGGTTCCCTATCCTCAATAGGATATGGTGTATTTCTAACTAAAGATATTCGATCATTCATCCACTATAAGCTGGAAGATATTGGAACTTAAATTAAGTCTACAATGAGTTAATTGAACTGTACAATGGTCAAGGTATAAAGAACGATCATATGCATCTGATGAAAAAGGTTTTACATGTGTGGCCGAGATACATGGTAATTTTCATGTAGAGTAGATAAGATATGTATTGAGAAGATTCCATGATCAATTCATTTGGTTGGACAAGACACACAAGATTATAAAGGAGATAATAAATATGTTTATTGGGGTTTGCACGACTAGTGAGCCACCAACTCTTTGAACTATAGCTGCTAATTTGGTTACTCATTTGACCAAATACAAACAAGATCACTGAGCTATGACTATCAAAGATATATAAGACAAGGAAGTGATATTTTCTTCAATGGTGGTAGGGTATAGAGCGTACCAATCTAGTCAATTCAACAGTGTACCTAGTGGAGCAATTCATGTTGCTTATAGAATTGTGAAGGAAGATGCCAAATATGACCTATGTGAGATGTTGAGGAGAAAATTATTCATAAACATGGAAAAGATAAATAAGGATAAGAAACAATCATTTAAATATGGATCACTCCTCATATGTATATTCTTTTACTTGCAAAATCAATTTCCTAGAATAGGATTAATCACATGGTCAGAGGGTCAACTAATAGTAATGCAGATTAAGAAATGTACCACGATTTTAGGAAATAATTTTAATACTTTTATGTGGGGATATTTCAAATATTTTCAAGGGAAAATGCACATTAGAGAGACAATCCCAACTGGTATTGTTGAAGAATATAAAGATGATATTTTTTTCTAGTAGATACAGATACTCATATGTTGCAAGAAGTTTAACCTAGGAAATTTTGGGTACTAGCTATGGGATATGAGGTAGATGGTGATTTAGTCACTTTACATGTTGATACACTATTATCAAAGACAATTGATGCATCAAAACCTAGGTTTGTAACTTATGAGGATTCATCCCTAAAAATTCATAGTAAATTGAGGGAATTGGTAGTCCAAAGGAAAATAAGGAAACAAGTTGATTACTTAGCCAAAATGATTGGCATTACCCAAGAAATTACAAAAAACTTAGGAATAAAGTGGAGAGTGAGAAATCAAGCACATTTGGTACTGCAAAAGTCAAGATAGCTGAAATTAAAGTTGAAGAGAGAACAACTCAGAAAGTCACTAGGATTTTAGCACTAAAACAAACTACTACTCCTGTTATTACTATGACACAAAAGAAAACACATGTGACTATTCAGAAAACTTATAGAAGGAAGAAAGAAAAGGCATTTGTCTATAAAGAGTCAAAAGACAAGAAAGACAATAACGATAAAGCTGAAGAAGATGAGGTTGAAAATGAGTCTGATAAGGAACAAAAAGTGCTAACAACTAGTGGGAATAATTCTACAATAGCAGGAATGCCTATTGAGAAAATTATCAATATTTATGAAACTAATACTGTTGAAAGCATAATCCAAGATGTTAAGGAATATGGAAGGATATCTAATATGATGAAATAATTTGATAAATCTGATGGTGAAGTTAAAAAGAAGATACAAGATGAAATTATAGATATTTTATATACATTTTGTAAAGCACCAAGTGAACTGTACAATTCTATACCTAAGGAACTATACTAGGCAGTAGATAAGAGATGAAGAGAATTTTTGATGATCGATAGAGTGATGATGAAACAAGAACTTGCACTAATACAACCTAAATTGACAACTGAGGATGCGCAAATAATGGTTGAAGTAATGAGTTTAGAATTAAAAATAATGAATAAAGTCTCAAGGATTCTCATTGGAGAAATACAATCAATAAGAGATGAGATAGTGGATATATGGATAAAGTTACTGAAACTTGAGAAAGAAATTGAAGACAAATCGGTACAAGAGAAGAAGAAAAAAAAGAGCTCTAGAGTCTATAGAAGAAGAGTTTAGAGATGTCGTAGATAATTTTATCTCTATTATTCCTAAGCAGATACATATTATTGAAACACAAACTAAAGTAGATGCACCCACAAAATAGAAAACTGGAGATCAAAAGGGTGATAAAGAGGTACTTTCAGTAAGGAGGAAGCTAGACCTAACTAGTGACACTAGCACAATGAAGAGGAGTAGAACAAAGGATTCAACTAGTTCTAAGAAATAATATGAATGTGAACCAAAAGATGAATAAATTCAAGAACGTATTGATATAACCAAGATGATGCCTAAGGAGTTAATGGAAATGTTTGAGAAGCTTAAGGTGAAAGCAGTAAGGGACAAACTAAAGGGGAAAAAAACAAGGTTAGAGTACTGAATGCTACCAGGATTTAATTAGTAAACTAGTTCCTGATGTGGAATATAAAAATTGATATCCCTATTGATTAGTTGGATCTATTTATCAAAGCCATTTTATAAAGTACCTAACTTGGAGAATGCACCAATGAAGTTCGTTGAGTATTAGTATGAGAATAAAAGAACAATGAATTTAGTAGAGAAGATTACTAAAGACAAGACAACACCTATAGAACTTGTGGATCAAACAAAGAACACACTAATAGAGGTTGGTCAGTTATTGACCAAAGTGTCAAAAAAATCTTATTTTTCCAAGGATTTAGAGAATAATAGTGAAGATGCACAAAAAGAGATTGAAAACTTAGTTAAAAATTTTGATCCTATCACAAGATCTGCATCAAAATATTGTGCCAAAGTGATAATGATCACACTCAAAGTGAGGTAGTTGCAAGAAAAATAGGATAAAAGGTTCATCACACTACTTGAATTACAAACATACCTATGTAATCACCTAAAAATGGTCACCTAAACCCTAGGACCCCAATCTCAACATTTAATCAAGAAACCCTAATCTTGATTATTCTAAGTCCTAAATCAAACAGGCAATTCATCAAATTGAACTGATCTGACCTAAACCCTAGGTCCTAATCGATCATCTTACTTGATTAATTAATTAAATCCTAAAATCACATTATATTGGCAAATAAACCTTATTTTAATTATTTAATTGATATTCTGACATATTAATTAAATAAAATTACAAAATTGTCAATTAAATCAAAAAGGAATTAAATTAATTATAAAAACATAAATGTGCATTCAAAATCAATTTAATTATTAAAAATTCATATGACATCATCAAATTCAGTTGACTGATTATCAAAATGGAAACAATCCAGTTCCACTCAGTTAACTGATTCTCCACTGATTATCAAAATGGAAACAATCCAATTCCACTCAGTTAACTGATTCTCCACTAATTATCATTTTAGAAACATTTCAGTTAACTATGAACTGATTTTGGAAGTTTCCAAAATAACTGATCAGTCAGTTCATTCAACTAACTCTCTCGACCAATCAAATCACTTTTACATGGATTGTGTTTCTTCAATCGAATCTGAGCCACTCTTTTTGTTCAATCTCGATCGTCAATTTGAGAGAGATTTCTATAAAAGAGAAACTCTTTTCCTTCACAAGGATCCTAATCTTTTATCTAATGTTATTATGCTACATTTTCATATTAGCTTTCTTGCATTATTAGCATTTATTTAATATTTTTTTTTACTTTTATTCAAGCATGCAAATCTAATCATTAGAGCACATTCAATTTGGGTTTTAAAAAGAATCTTTTACTTTTTGATTTGGTGCTTCTAAAATCAATCTTAAGTAGCTTGGATGAACAACAAACTACATATGCATATCATCTTAGATCATTTATCATAGCTTTTTAAATCCTTTTTTTAGGTCTTCGATGTAGTCACTTAGCTTGCGATGATCTGAGAGCAAGCTCATACTCCTGCCTTCTAGGAGGCAACAGGTCGATTCATTCACACGTGCGGGATGAATTAATCTAAATTCATTTCTATATGTGATTAAAGAGAAATGACCATTTTGAATTGTTCTGCTAAATCAGAGGCCCACATTTAGCTAGCACATTTCTGGCGCCCACTATGGGGCTCAAACCCATGACCACAAGGTTAATTTTTGTGAGTTTTGTGATAAATTTCT
The DNA here is from genome assembly GCA_018584345.1 of Thuja plicata. NCBI lineage: Eukaryota > Viridiplantae > Streptophyta > Pinopsida > Cupressales > Cupressaceae > Thuja > Thuja plicata. The sequence goes on from MU225673.1 coordinate 1,207,685, forward strand.
GGGCTATTTTTCCAAAAATCTGACTGATTTTTTTATTGGTACATTGACTTATGACATGATACATATCCAAAATCTATATTTATGTAAAGGTATTTTAGTTAGCTTTCAGATGCCATTGGTTTGAATTAATTTTGTTTGTATTTGCAAAAGTTATGGTCATTTTAGTGCAGACTAGTCAAACCTAATTTTCCAGAAATCCAAATGATGTTTTTATTGGTATGTACACATATGACATGATATAGATCCAAAATTTATATTTATGAAAGGGTATTTGAGTTAGCTTTCATATTCTGTTGGTTTGAATTAATTTTTTTTGGATTTGCAAAAGTTATGGTCATTTTAGTGCAGACAAGTCAACCTAATTTTTCAGAAATCTGACTGATGTTTTTATTGGTATGTACACATATGAAATGATACAGATCCAAAATTTATTTGAGTTATCTTTAATTTTCCACTGGTTTGAATTAATTTCATTGGGATTTGCAAAAGTTATGATTGATTTAGTGAAGACTAGTCAGAACCTGATTTTTATGACAACAGATTTTTTTTATTATCAAATGATATATTATCTTTGACTAACCTGATTTTTTAACACATGGGATTGGAAAGTTGTGTGTTTTGTTTTTTTTTTATGGATTTTTATAATAGTGGGTTTCATGTGTAGGAATAGGTAAGGTTTTCATAACAGTGATTTGCAGGACGCTGAAAAAGAAGACTAAAACACAAACTACTAACGAATTGGTTTTGCAGATTGCCTTTGATCGATAGAACGCAAAACAATGTGCTTGCATCTAGTTTTTGATTTCTTAAAATAGGAACCCACATGAAAGAATTCTTAAAATGAACATTTGTTTGATGTTTTAGGAATGCCAATAATATCAGGAAACTATGCTCTCGCCCTTTTAGGATGATCAGAAATCCAGAAACATTATTGTCATTTTCTTATTTTGTTTGAAGTGTCTTCTAGTTTTGTAAACCCAAGGAATTTCATGGATGTATCCTCTCCCCTCGCCTTTGTGAATCTTGGGTGAAATAGAAAGCCATACAAATCCTTTAGTGTGGCTACCTCCTGAGTACTTTAACAGAGCTGGTGAGAGTGGATTGCCCAACCGGTAATAGGCTAAAGCCAAACCCTTCCAAACCAGTATACAAAAAATGCCATTGTGATTAGTCTCATAGTGGACAGGTGTGAATTCATTGTGGCAACCAAAATCTCCTCTAGTACCCTAGTGGTGTGTTAAATTCCCTACATTGTTAAGGTGAAAGCCTTGCTTTGAAAGGATTGGGAGAGCCCCCTTAATTGGGAAAATGACTTGATCACAACCACCTGAACGGATGTCCTTACTAAAAACTTTGTTCTAGTATCCAAAATCCCTCTATTTATTGGCACGGAAGGTCAGAGACTGACTAAGACATCCCACACTTTCACAGCTCTTAGTAGAGACAATGGTCCCTTGGGAAGTGATTACCCTTGGGATTTGAAGCTTGGTGTGCCTGAGAAGTGAGTGCACATGTAAGGAGGAGCCCGTTCCTCCAAGCTTCTAAGTTGTCCACTATGAGTAGGCATGGCTAAACTTTGGTTCAAGTGGGAATTCAATAGATATTACCCTGGCTATCCTAGGATTGTGGTGTCTTTGTTATTGTTTACAACAAACATTCTACTTGATGTGTCTTGTGTGGGTAAAGCATCAGAACAAAAAAAATATAAAATCAAACATCAAAATGATCAATGATTCAAATCTGCACTTTTAGGTGTTAGCTATCAACTCTTGTTTGAGTTTCTGTATCTGTTATCAAACTCTGGAAATCTACCAACTTTTTGTCCAAATTTCTATTCTTCTATGAAGGTTCTGTCCGAATTTTCACATATCTGTGTTCTCATCAACATCATCACTACTAGTCTCTCTTTGACTGTAATCTGTTGACAATCTAACTTGTTGCTATTTTGAAATTTGACTTTTCCGTGATAGTCGAAGTGACTTGTTACTTTTATCATCTTTGTTTTCATTGTCCTTATCCTAATTTGTGAGATTAGGTTCGTTAACCTTGACTCAAGATCAGATTCATTTCTTTTCTCTCTCAGTTGGACTTTATCTCCTTTGTCCTGTGGTCTTGGACTTAATCAACACTTTAAATATCACTCCAGCACCTGTTAGTCAATCAATCAATTCATCATACCTCCTCTTCAGTCTTCTATACAAGCACATCAAGATAATCTTACAATGTCTAAAATAAAATGGGCTAAACCTTATGGTCCTAACAATGTGCAAGAAGAGATTCTTATCGCATCTTTATCAAAACAACTTCAAACTATGCAATCTCAAATCCAAGAATTAAAGGGGGAAAAGGATACACAATCCAACAAATCCTCATCAAGCTCAATCTATCCCTTTCTCTTTGATCATTATCAAGAGAGTGGCTCCAAAGCCCTAAAAGCTACTGAAAACACCACAAAGTCTTCCTCCAAAGGGATTAGTAACATCGTGAAAGAAAAACCTTGGGTTAAATGTGAGAGAGTCTTTACTCCTTTGGGGCAATCTTATGAATCTGCATTAGAAGAACTTCTTGATAATGATCTCATCACATTACCTCAAGCCACATCACATGGATG
>MU225673.1:1210367-1220575 GCA_018584345.1 Thuja plicata
ACATAATGAGCATAAAACTTCATCTTGCATGGAGTTGAAACATAAAATCCAAGATCTCATAGATGATGGCATAATCAAAGTTGACAATCCTAATGATTCATCTAATCTCGAGCATGATCAATATCAATAATCCATTTCTAGCAATGGTTCGCATATCACATCTACTTCTTCCACCATTCCTCCATCTCCTAAAGCTTCAAAACCAGCCACACCATCTCCACAAAGAACTAAGCCTAATGACAACTATTTCTACTCTCAAGGACTATCTCTAAAAGAGATCCAAGCTAATCAGCATACGTTTGTAAGTCTTTCTCAGGCTTCAAAGATCATTGAACCAAAGCTTCCATGTGCTTCAACACTTATCATGCCTATTACAAATGATTTTCCATTAGCATGTCAAGAATCTATTATGCAGATAAAAACTCCTACCTCATCCTTAGAAGTGGCTCCATGTCAAGAGGACAATCTAAAGTGTGAAGAAATGAATATCAATAATGATCAAGATCAACACACCATCCATCCTTATCCAATGGTTGACCAGAGTCACATATCCCTAGATTCTAAGGATGATCCTCTCATATCCTTTCATTCCTTCAAAGAAGATATCCCTCCAACTCAAGAACTACATAGCCATCCATCTCCCAAACAAGATCAAGATATCCTTTCTGGCATCTCCAATGGGCCTATTGAAAATCAAGAGAAAGGTACTCTTTGTACACCATCTAATGATCCTTGTCAAGATTAGAGAATCCCACCATCTCCTTGTCATGCTCCTCCATATCCACCTCAAGAAACCATCACTCCTCCAAATCCTTTACAGAATAATAAATCCCATCAAGCTTCAACTACTCCTATCCAAGTTTCTCCTATCAAAGCTACTCATTCATCTACTGATATGAAGATGAATTTAAATGATGAGATCCTTGGCAATGCATCTCACTCTAAAGATGTTGATATCCCTTCCACATGTTATATCCCTCCATTAAAATGTAAGCATCATCCTTCACTATCCTCCAAATCCATCCTTGGTCCCTATATGTCAAAGAGGAAACCATCAAACCTTCCATCTATATTGGGTCCTTAAATCCCTCCATCAACCATGCCTCTAACTACTAGCTTGTCATCCACTTATCCTATCACCTATCAAGATCAACAAAGACATATAACATCCTTGAAATCTCCTTATCAACCAATCCATATGAACCATCCATATCAGCCTTATACATCCACACTCCCTAAGTGTTTTGGAAGCAATTTGGATGTGCAACAAAGAAATCAGAAATCCAAGAATCCACTTACATATGAAGATCACTATGTCCCATCTAATCGACATGTGACTACAAAGAGACTACAAAGGTCCACTAAGAAAAGAATAAAATCAAATAAAATATGGGTTCCTAAGTCCATCATGGAAGAATTGTGTTCTAAGTCCAAGCAAAGAATAATATCAAAGAAAATATGGGTTCCTAAATCCATCATGGATGAATTGTGTTCTAATTCCAAGCAAAGAATAATATCAAAGAAAATATGGCTTCCTAAATCCACCATGGATGAATTACATTCTAAATCATCCAAAAGAAAAGGAAAATCAAAATCTATGTGGATTCCCAAGTCTCTTCTAAAGGACTTGGATACAAAAATAAAATCAAAATTTATGTGGATTCCCAAGTCTCTCTTAACAGGCTTGAACAAACAGAAAAAGTCAGAGTTGGCATCCAAGCTTCCAAAGTCTTCCACTGCATCTCCATCTAAACATCTCCCATCTTCTAACTCCATCTTGGGTCCTCATGTACCAAGATCCATATCCACTCATACATCAAAGTCTCAAGCTATTATATCCATTTTTCCTCCATTTGTCCACTACCCTTCAAGGCGTGTGTCGATGTTGATCTTATCACCATATCCTTCCATCCCTCTTATCCAATCCATCACATAAATCCTTGGCTACCATCTCCCTTATCCTTCATATCATTCTCCTCTACCATCACCCTATCAGCATCTTTGAGCATACTTTAAGCGGCCTTGGCCCATCATAGCTTATCTTTCAAAGGAGCACTATCCAAAGAGCACGAATCTTAAGTTCCTCCATAAAATCAAAAGTACAAAAAAAAAGTGCCTTGGTGAAAACCTGGTAAATAGGCACCTTGGTAGCAAAATTAAAGAGAAATCAATCCATCCTATGGTGAAAATCACTTTTTGTGGCACCTTGAATTAGTACCATGATGAAAACCTGGCAAATAGGTGTCATGTGTAATTCCTCCTACTTGCACTCTTCACTTGGGGGCAAGTTCCTTCCATTGTCATCTATCAAATCTTCCATCTAGCCAGAATGTGAGCATCCATGTTCCTTCTGGTAATCTTGACAAGGTTGAACCTATCCATGAACACACATGTATCTTGACATTCATTATCCTTTTCATCATCCTATTCACTTGCTCTCATCCATGGCATCCTATTGTGATCTTTCTTATCCTAAGCCTATCTCTGAGCATTTGACCCTTTATCTTGATTGCACTATCATAGATATATCCTATCATATCCTATTGACCCCTTGGTCTTGATCAAAATTGAAAAAAAAGTCCTTAGAAGTCTCTTGACATGTCCACTATTTTAGACCACATGCTTTCATGACATCAAGTCATTATCCTATATGTTATCCAACACTACTCCATGAGCCTACATTGCTATACTTTTTTTCCCTAGCTTGGGTAATCTTGAGGAGACTATCTGTGAGGGTCCCATTCATCCTCTTCATCCATCATTTTATTTTCACCTCATCCATCAACTTTCTAATCCATCTATAATGATCTCTACATTGCTAGATATTCGGGGAAAACCAATGTGATCTTTCTTGAGACAAGAGTAATCTCTGAAAAAATATAAAAATTGAAAAAAGTCCTGAAAAAATGATAATCTTGGTAAAAAACCTAGCCATAGGTGCCTTGATGAATCAATAAAAAAAATCAAAAAATGGAAAAATATAAAATAATTGAAAAAGAATAAAAAGTGCCTTGGTGAAAACCTGGTAAACAGGCACCATGGTAGAAAAAATAGAATCTTTGCCAAGTAGGTGAAAACCTGGTAAATAGGCACCTCTTGTACTCAGCACTCCATCTATCAATACTCAATCTTAGCAATCTTTTGCTTCAATTTGTCCATATCTTTCAGTCACTTTCATGACACTCTAGTTCTTCTGAGAACCCTCCTAGCTTGAAACCGATCTAGAGTCATAACCTGGGGGCAATCAAATCAGATTTGTCCTCGCAGTATGATTCAAGTTAGTTATCATTGTTTTCTACTTGGGGCATGGGTCCCCAATTGGATCACATCTTTGGTTTACACCAGAGTCAATAATCTTGTCATTTTTGAAGGACAACTCGCTACTAATGCAAATAGGTGTTTCTCAACACCACAATCAATAGTGTTTCTTAACACTATCTTTGGACACATCTGTGTTTCTTAATACACATTGGATATCACAAATGTAAACAACATATCGATAGCAATCAAACACAAAGAACTCACAAGAACAATGGTGTTTCTCAACACACCTCATACATATACACTTCCAAATACTTTGAAACTGGCTGAAGTATGCTGAACTTTTATCTGTATGCTGCCTATTCTCATTGATTTTGTTAATCTTTTCTTTGTCTACGGCTTGTTGGTGTGGTCCCAATGATCCAAAAATGTCCAATAAACTGGGTGTATGTGGTAAGAGCTCCTGCATTAAGGTAGAAAAACCTCACATCCCTTGATCCTCTTTATTTGTACGCCAAGGTGAGGTTGGAACTATCTCCTTGACTATTATTGCTCTATTTTTTTACACAAGTGTGCACTCATGGTTATCTTGGCTTTGAATTCCTCGATATTGGTTTGCTCTTGCACTATCAAAATTGGAAACAACGTTCAGGTCATCTCAGCTTTGGTGCCTCGATGCTTACGTTAGTTTCCCATATCTTATCTGATGAAATTCATAATCATATTCTTATGGTTGCAGTGGCACCAGTAAGGATTGTATTGACTTCGATGTTCTAAAACTGTTCAATGATGAAAATTTTCAATGCTAAATCTCGGTGACTACACCTTAGGTTGCATTCATGTTAGTCTTGCATTTGCATCTGCATCTGCATCTACATAGTGTTGAAATCAGCATAATAACTTTATCTCTCTCCAATGTGAAGGATCTGAGATTCTAATCGATCAATCTTTTCATCATCAAGTGGTCATTGTATGTGAACATGACATCCCTTGCTAAATCAACTGTCTTGATTCTATTTTTAGGATCAAAATTGAAATTTGAATTTGACCACTTGCACTACCAATGGAAATCTCTCATGCTTTTCTTCTGATCAATCCATGTATCTTACTTTTGGTCAATCTCGGTCAAACATGACCTCTCATCAAGTACATATTTTGTCCTAACCACGTGGGACCTCTTTCCAATCAGATCAGTTTCTTCTTAAACTGTCTAATCAATCGAATTTCATTTTGAATCACTGGGGCACCTATCCATATTTTTATTTCACTTTTGAGGGGGCAGGATCAGGACATCAACATTCCAGTGATCACATCCTTAATCAAAATCCCATCACTTGGGGCATCTCAGCTTCATCACATCAAATCAAGTTGAGATCATCTTAAATCAAAGGCAACCTAATCAATGGTCTTATACATTGGTGAATACACTCGAAACCAGACAAGATTGGTCTTATATGGGATATTCATTATTGAAACCAGATACATTGATCAAATTGGCTTCATCGCTTCAAATCAAGTCAATTTTCTTGCTAATCAAATCTCTTAATGGTAATCAGTTTCATCACTTCAAATCAAACTGGTTATTCATTCAAACCAATCAAAATTTTTAAGAGTTCCTGACAGATGTTTAGTTTCATCGCTTCAAGTCAAACTGAGCATTTTTTTCTATCTTTTGATTGATCTTCATCTAATCAAGCTTGGAGTCGATTCCCTCTTCTAAAGAATGGTTTTATCACTTCAAATCAAACTATTCTTGATCTCATCAGTAACAGTTCTTTGAATCAATGCGTTGATCGCACATCAATTCAAAGAGGGGAAAATGTAATCACCTAAAAATGGTCACCTAAACCCTAGACCCCCAATCTCAACATTTAATCAAGAAACCCTAATCTTGATTATTCTAAGTCCTAAATCAAACAGGCAATTCATCAAATCAAAATGATTTGACCTAAACCCTAGGTCCTAATCAATTATCGTACTTGATTAATTAATTAAATCCTAAAATCACATTATATTGGCAAATAAACCTTATTTTAATTATTTAATTGATATTCTAACATATTAATTAAATAAAATTACAAAATTGTCAATTAAATCAAAAAGGAATTAAATTAATTATAAAAACGTAAATGTGCATTCAAAATCAATTTAATTATTAAAAATGCATATGACATCATCAAATTCAGTTGACTGATTATCAAAATGGAAACAATCCAGTTCCACTCAGTTAACTGATTCTCCACTGATTATCAAAATGGAAACAATCCAGTTCCACTCAGTTAACTGATTCTCCACTGATTATCATTTTAGAAACATTTCAGTTAACTGTGAACTAATTTTGGAAGTTTCCAAAATAACTTATCAGTCAGTTCAATCAACTGACTCTCTCAACCAATCAAATCACTTTTACATGGATTGTGCTTCTTCAATCGAATCTGAGCCACTCTTTTTGTTCAATCTAGACCGTCGATTCGAGAGCGATTTATATAAAAGAGAAACTCTTTTCCTTCACAAGGATCCTAAGCTTTTATCTAATATTATTATGCTAAATTTTCATCTTAGCTTTCTTGCATTATTAGCATTTATTTAATATTGTTGGTTACTTTTATTCAAGCATGCAAATCTAATCATTAGAGCACATTCAATTTGGGTTTTAAAAATAATCTTTCACTTTTCGATTTGGTGCTTCTAAAATCAATCTTAAGTAGCTTGGATGAACAACAAACTACATTATGCATATCATCTTAGATCATTTATCATAGCTTTTTAAATCCTTTGTTTAGGTCTTTGGTGTAGTCACTGAGCTCGCAATGATCTGAGAGCAAGCTCATACTCCTGCCTTCTAGGAGGCAACATGTCAATTCATTCACACATGCAGGATGAATTAATCTATATTCATTTATGTATGTGATTGAAGAGCAATGACCATGTTGAAGTGTTCTGCTAAATCAGAGGCCCACATTTAGCTAGCACAACCTAGCACCCATAGTAGAGGTGATGCAACAAAATGTAAAGAATACAAAAACTCTATTTGAGTTACCAGAATTCATAAAAATAGATGGCATGGACGAGTTAGCATTCAATCTACATGGGCATATCAGTGTTATGAACCATTTGAAAAGGTTGTGGGATATGTCATTGGAGACAACAAAGATAAACTTCAAGGATGTATTTGATAGAATGTAAGCCTAGTATGCAATATTTGTATGTTTTTAAAGTTTTGAATATTTTTCATTGTATGACAAAAGGGGGAGTATGAGTAACATTATGGGTATAGTGAAAATAATTGAAATAGGAAGTCTGAGCTTAGGAGGAGTTATGTGTGGAAGAATGTTGATCAGGATGGTAAGCAGAATATTTTATAGAGTGTTCTATTAATGCCAAACAAGGAGATTGTTGGCATTATGGTGGTTTTTGGAGTCCTTATGAGGAGCATTCATAAGGGAGGCATAATGTTTTTTCATTGAAGTAAAAATTGTTAGTTAACAAGATTAGAGCGACAGGTAAGATCTTTGCATGATTGATAATGGAAGAAACAGTTAAGTGTGTTGATCAATGTACAGGAAGAATAGTTTTACTCAGAGAATTTGGTAGTCGTTGAGTCAGTATATATAAGGCATTGAAATCATGAATAATTTTTTTATATGGTTATTGGAATCCATTATTTCAATCGCGATAAGTAATTTAGTGTTTTGGGTGAATTATGTTTTTGCTGATGATGGCAGTGTACCTATTGTTTTACTGATCAAAGCTTCATATTAAACTGATTAAGGTGGTGGATCTGAGGTTGAAAATTGGTCATAAACATGGATATTAAATTTGAGGATGACATATTAGGTATTATTGATGCTTATCTCAAGGTGGTTGGTCAATACTTTGGGCCGACTATGATGGAAAGTTTCCAAGTCTTAAGTGACTTAAGGACAACACTATATAAGGTGATCTAAACTTTTTAATTTAGGGTTGCAATCATATTTTCAAATGTTTGATTAGAGATTGAAGGATCAAAGATCTATACAGCATCAGTTAATGAGAGAGAAGAGTAGATTTGATAGGCAAACAATGTCATTCTATAGATCAGGAGATAGAGTTCATTACTTTAGAGGCCAACCTTCTAGGTTGGGATGCTAAATCCCTTAACTGGGTGAACTTTAATAGGTTCCTATTATAAATAATTTAACAAGGTAACTTCTTAATTGAGGTTTTGAAATCCTCTAGCAAGGTAGACTCTAATAGGTCCTTTGGTACTTCTAAAAAGGTACTAATCACTTTTAACAAGGTGAACTCTTAACAAATTATTGTAGCTCCTAATAGGGAAAACACTTTATATTGTAGTGAATTGATTTGTGGGTATCATCCCCACCATAGTTTTTTCCATCTTACAAGTTTTTCCACATGAAAAATGAGTGTGTAATGTGTCGTGCTTATGTGGATGCTTGATGTTATTTACTTCTATTTGATATTATTAGCTATATGTTTCATTGTTTGGAAGTTCATGTTTAACTTTGTTAGATTGGTGGTGAAAATTATTAGATACCTATCTGCACTGATTCAACCCCCTCCCCCTCTCAGTTCTTCTAAATACTAACATAGATAACAAGGTTTGAACTAGAAAAGGCATTGGAGGAATGGAAATTGATTGAAGAAAATTTCAAGGAAATGATCAAGAAGAGTAAAAGGCATGATGCAAGGAGGGCTAGTAAGAGGGTCCAAGGGCACTCCCAACTACCAAACCAACTTGTAGATACAATGCGAAAGCCACAACACACCGATTGAGAGAAGAAATAGTAGGAATCATTTTCATTAATTGATCAAACTCATTACATGTCAGGATGTAAGGCCTTCCCATTTTTGAACATATACATTTAGTGAATTAAAAATTGATCTTCATACATGTCATGCCCAAAAGTTGGGCAAAAACACACGAACAAAAATTTTTAATTAACGCATTAAATCGGGATACTAAAACCACACAAGGGTAAAGGGTGCACGCAAAATGAGGTAGATGACCAAAAGTCATCTAGAGTTGACCAAGAGTCAACTATACTCAGAAATAAGGGAATGGTATAAGCTAGGGTTCACGAGGCCCTATGGAAGACCCGTGCACGTAAATCGAGATGATTTGACTAAAAGTCAACTAGGGTTGACCAAAATTCAAACATCACTTGATAAACGTGAAGAAGTGACATTAAGACCTACTACGCATCGAAGAAGTCAATGGTGCGCAAAATGAGACAGTTGAACAATAAGTCAACCCATGTTGACCAAAAAGTCAACTGACTCCCAAAGGCTCGAAACTGAATCCTTAGGGTCCAGAGTCCGTAAGGAGTACTGGGTTCCAGTATCGAGGCCAACGGACAAAGTTTGACCACGGTTGACCGAAAGTCAACCGTGCACGAAAACAGTCGAAGGTAGCGATAATGTCTATAAAAGACGTATATCATGAAGCTAAGGGGTTGTAATGACCCCCAACAGTTAAAATGATAACTGAGTGGAAAATAAATTTTAACTGATTAATTTAGTTAGGTAATTAATGTCTTCAATCTCTTATTGATATATCTCTGATCAACATCACCATCAGAAGGAAATTAAACCCCTAACATTAATTAATTAACATACGAGATTCAAAATTAAATTGATACAAATAAAATCACATTTTTTTTAAGCTAATTCTAATCTTGACGAAATTTCCCCTATAGACAAGTGAATCAAAATTAATATTAGCTTTAAAAAGAAAACTATAAATTAATTGCAACAAAATAGAGTAAATCTATTTTAATCCGTAATTTAATATCCATACTCTTAAAACACGTATACCTATTTATGTTAATCCTATGTTACCCATAAATATAATGTCTTAACTAACTCATAACGAAATATAAAAAAAAAACTCTATAATATTAAAAATTTATTTAAGATATCTTTTTACTAAATCGAAAACATCTTACATATTTAAGAAGATAACTCTAAAAAAATACATATATATGCCCATATACAAATAACTCAAATCTAGCAGTTCAAATGAAATCTTAAATTTTATCCTTTTTGAAACTAAATCAAATCTATTCTAAAATATGAAATAACATTAAGTAAAAACAATCTATATTGAATTTTAATTAAACAATTCTATTTACATTATTTTCTAACCTAAAACATTTAAATAATCTAACATAACCCAAAACACATAATAGAATTTAGTAATCTAACATGAAATATTAATATAATAAACAATTCTAATATAAACTTTAATTTAAAATTTTTAAATGAAAACAATATATACCTATCCAAGTATAGTCCATAATTAAAACCATAATATTAATCTAATATAAACTAAACTAAAACTTTTAATTCCCTATTTAAAATATCATGCTAAACTTCTGATATAGTTAAACTTTAAAATAAAACAATATGCATTTACACTACTATCTTAAAACATATAAATAAATAAATTACAATTTTAAAAAAAAACAAATATCAAATATGACATAGGGTTTTTAAACCCAAAACACCCAAATGAAAACGCGGGGGCCGAGACAGTGGCTCGGCGGCGGAGGTAAGACCCGCAGGGCGGAAGGGGGAAAACACTGCAGCGCCGGGGGGAGCGTCAAAGGCGGGGCGGGGCAAAGGAAAGGGAGGCCATCACCGGCCGCAGAGCCCCCACTGCGGGTGGCCCGCGAGCCACGCGGTCCCCAAATGCAGAGGTCGGGGGAGGGGTTTCAACCCTCCCCGATCAAAAAAAACACCCAGCGAAACATAACAAAAAAAACAACACCCGAAAAAAATGTTTAACCTCATACGATTTACAATAAGGTTTAAGAAAAAAGTTTCAAAACACAATAAATATATATATATACATGTATATTTATATATATATAGATGCATTCTATATATATATAAATATATATATATATATATATATATATATATATATATATATATATATATAA
>MU225673.1:1222124-1302866 GCA_018584345.1 Thuja plicata
AAACTTACCCTGAAGTTAACCTACGAAATTCTAAGTCAAAGAAACTCTAGAAACTTCTAACCTTGGGGTAAGCATGGGTACTACTCAAAGATGACCTTAGTTAACCCTTGACTTACCTTGGTTTCCCATTACTAGCCATGTCCATAATAAATTACAACACTTTGCCAAATTTGGCACATGAAATTAAAACATTAGACATGACTTGATAACATGAACATTTACTAATTTAATAACAACCATGCAAACCACGTTTACGAATTAAACACATAACAACGAGATCCATGTCTCTTTATATAGACAGGACCTTAGTGAACACAGGTATTATACATAGGTTCCAGAACTGGGTCCCCGATTAGATCCATGGTCAACTTTTCCTGCACACTCAATGCACACATCAGTAGATCAAAAACACATGATATGAAACCGAACATAACATCAATAATATAGGTGAGCATATAAACCACATTGTATATAGAACTAAAGTATCCTAGCATTGGTTCCCTAAACCATTTCATCATATTACACTCATGCATTTAGATCCATATAAACATCAACATAAGTGGAAATCAAATCAGAACATAATATCTCAAAAGTACTCTGATTTACAAAAACAAGTGCTGAATATATTTAACACAGGATTCCTCCGATCCTCAAAAGTATGAAAAGTCTCGCTGAAAGTCAAAGCATGCCTACGAACATATTTACTGAAAGTAAAACAAAAATAAGCAGTGAAACAAGGATTGTCTGAGGTGGATCTCACAATACATGTGAGGTCATAGACCTACCTTACCGTATCTCAACAGATAATCTTCTATCCAATTCTACTATCCTCCTCCAAACTGATACCTAAAACTAAAACACAGAAACAAATATATACAAGAGTCCACCCAAGAGGTCAGAGCTCATATCCATAAGAGAGACCCAGATTTAGGTCCATAGAGGTCCCAATGAGAGACCACACATTAATTATGCCACATAAATTAAATGTAGAAGTCAGCCAAATGAGGATAAACAACTTGGAAGTAGAAAACTAAGCAACAGAAACAACTCGGGAACAAAGATCACTGAGCAATAGGAAAATGACTCAGGCCAAGCATACTCGAGTAACATAAAACCAACTCAGGACAAGCATACCCGAGAAATAGAAAAAAACTTGGGACAAGCATACCCAAGAAACACAAAAAAACTCAGAACAAGCATACCCGACCAATAGACACCAACTTAGAAAAAGTATACCTGAGAAATAGGGTAACAGAGTACTTCACCGAGTAGCCTCCAAACAAGTTAAAGAACAAAAGTAAACATGTTTTTGGTTTAGCAGAATTGCCAAGGACCCAAGATGCTCCTGAATCAAACACATGGGGTTACAATAAATTATTCCCCAAATCATGTGTCAGGTCCAACCTTAAATGAATCAAACTTAGATTGAGAAATCCAAGATGAGTCCTTAATCGGTCTATTCTTCCATTTTACTAGATATTCCATGTATTCCTTTCCTCTTGTACTTCTTCCAATTCTTTGTTTCAAAATCTTCTCAACTTCCTCTATCTTCTTAGGATAATCACTTGGTACTGTCACTTCTTCATCAAGCTCATGATATTCATACAAGTTTAAAATATTGAATATAGGTGATATATCCATGTCATCAGGTAAATCCACTTCATAACCATTTCCACTATCAAATCTTCTCTATATTTTGCAAGGGCCAAATTTATTCATCTTCAATTTTCCATATGTTCCAATAGGAAATCTTCCTTTCTTCAAATGAAGCATTACTGCATCACCAACTTCAAAAAAAATTGTCTCCTTGATCTATTTGCACTATCCTTGTATTTCTGATTACTTTTCTCCAACTTATGTTTTATATCTTCATGTAATGTCTTCATAAACTCAGAAAATTCTTCTGCTTCAGCACTTATTTTCTCTTCTCCAACAATATCTCTCAAGTTTGATATACCTCTTGGTTGTGTGCCTTGAACAATCTCAAAAGGTGTCTTTACAGTACTTCTATTTACTAAAATATTGTATGCAAACTCTGCTTGTGCTAACATCAAATCCCAATTTCTTGGTGTGTCTCCAACTAAACATCTCAACAAATTACCCAAACTTTGGTTTACAACCTATGTTTGTCCATCAATCTATGGATGAAATGTAGAACTATATTTCAACTCAGTATCCAAGTTCTTCCAAAGTGTTCTCCAAAAGTAGCTTACAAACTTATTGTCTCAGTCAGAGATGATACTCCTTGGTAATCCATGCAATCTAACAATCTCCTTAAAGAAAAGATCTGCTATGTGTTTTGCATTTGTTGTTTTTATACATGGTATGAAATGTCTCATCTTAGAGAATCTGTCCACAAAAAAAAAATATGGAATCATTACCTCTTGTTGTCCTTGGTAAGCCAAGAACAAAATCCATGCTGATATCACTCCAAGGTTTCTCAGGAATAGTAATAGGTTTATACAAACCGGTATTCTGATTCACTCCTTTTGAAACTTGAAAAACTCCACAACTTTTCACAAATTTTTGAACATCCTTATACAATTGAGGCCAAAAATACCTTTCCTTAAGAAAACTCAATGTCTTATCAATGCCAAAATGTCCAGCCAAACCACTACTATGTTTTTCCTTTAGAAAATTAGTTCTCATTGAACCTCTCGGTATATACAACTGAATACCTTTGAACAACATATCTTCCTGAATGAAATAATCATCATACTTACTTGATTGATTTAAATTAGGTGCTCTTCACACTCTTCACTGCTCATAAAAATCAGGATCACTTTCATACAAATGCTTCATGTCATCAAAACCAAGAACTTCAATTCTGATTTCAGTCAACAAAGATCTTCTACTCAAAACATCAGTAACTCTGTTAGAAACTCCACTCTTATGCTTAATCACAAATCTAAAACTCTGTAAATACTCTACCCATTTCATGTCTCTGATTCAACTTATTATGGCTACCCAAATATTGTAAAGCCTTATGATTAGTATGCAAAAAAAACACATTTGGCATCAAGTAATGTCTCCATTTCTTCATATCTTGAACAATAGCATAGAATTCTTGATCATATATAGAATATTTCCTTTTTGCGTCATTAAAATTTTCACTAAAGAAAGCAACAGGTTTACCTTCTTGAGTCAATACTTCCACTTGCATCACATTCAACTTGAAATACCTTATCGAAATTAGGTAAGGCTAACACAGGTAATTCAGCAACCTTCAGTGTCAAGGTCTCAAAACTCTTATCAGCTCCATGTGTCCATTTGAATTCTCTTTTGTCTCCTCTCATTGTCTCAGTCATAGCATTACAAATAGAATTAAAATTTCTGATAAACTTCCTATAAAAAATTGCCAATCCATGAAATGATCTTACCTCACTGACATTGTTAGGTGTAGGCCAACTAAGTATCACTTCAACCTTTTCAGGATCCATCTTCAAACTATCATCTAAAATCACAAAACCTAAATATACAAGCTCTTCTTTCATGAAGGAACACTTTTTTTCAAATTTATCAGCAAGTTTTCCTCTTTCAATCTCTACAACACTTGTCTTATATGCATCAAATGCTCTTCTTTATTTTTACTTAATATTAAAATATCATCCAAGTATACAATTACACATTTATTCAAGAATTTCTTCAAAACTTCATTCAGTAATCTCATAAATGTATTTGGTGCAATAGTTAAACCAAAAGGCATAACCAACCACTCATACAAACCTTCCTTTGTCTTGAAATTAGTCTTCCATTCATCACCTTCTTTGATTTTGATCTGATGATACCCACTCTTCAAATCAATTTTGGTAAAATATCTTGCTCCACTCAAACAATCCATTATGTCATCCATTCTCGGTATAGGAAGCCTATACTTCACTGTGATCTTATTTATTTCTCTTGAATCATTGCAAATTTTTCATTCTCCATTCTTCTTAGATGCCAATACAGTTGGTACTATACATGGAATCAAACTTTCTTGGATCAAACCTTTATTCAATAATTTATGTCGGTTAAGCTCTTCATTCTCAGTCAGTGTTAGCCTATGTGGTGCTTTGTTCAGTAAACTAGCTCCAGGAATTAGATCCATACAATGAATGGTATCTCTCATTAGTGGAAAAGAATTAGGTACATTATCTTAAAAGATCTCCTTGTACTCAATTAGTAACTTCTCAACTTCTGCAGGAATTTCATCTTATGTATTCTTACTCATTTTGTTAGGAATCAATGCATAACAAATATCATTTATTTTCAAATCCTTAACAAACTATCTACCTTCCATCAAACATACTTTCACATATGAACATAATTCATCAACAGATTCTTCAACCAAAGGTAACAAAAATTGTTTCTTACCATCAACCCAAATATAATACCTATTCAATCTTCCATCATGTGTATAATGTCTATCATATTGCCAAGGTCTACCCAATAAAATATGACAACAATCCATTGGCATAATATCACACAACACCTTATCATAATACTTTCCAATTTTAATATTCACAAAAAATTGTTCACTCACCATTAATGTATGTTCATCCTTGATCCATGAGATTTGATAGGGTTTCATATGTTTCATCCTCTCCAACTACAAATTTGTGACTATTTCCTCATATGCACGATTCTCCAAGCTTCCCGTATCAACAATTACCTTCCAAACTTTGTCTGCAACTCTACATCTGGTCACGAAAAACAATTTCCTGATAGGATCTTTCTTAACATTCTCACTCCATAGTATCCTTTGGATCATGAGATTTCCTTCCATCTCAACTTCATTTTGTGACTCTTCTTACACCAAAGAATTTCTGCTACTATCAACTTTCTTGCTTGCATGTGTACACTCAAAAGATTTGTGTCCTTCCTCTCCACAATTGTAAAAAGTTACTTGGAATCCTTTTCTTCTATATCCATCTTGGGAGTAATTTCCTCTTCCTCAATATGAACTTCCACCTTTCCATGCAGTATTTCCTTTGTCTTGAGTTGTGTCCGAAATTGACTTGTCTGGTTGAGATCTACTATTTTCACCATGAGATCTACCTCTTCCTCTAGGGAATCTACCACCTCTGCCTCTTTGTTTTTATTTATATATTTTGTTCAATTTCTCCTCAACTTTTAAGGAAAATTGATATGCCTCTTCAATTCTTTCCATCTTTACCAATCTAATCTCATCTTGTAGAGAACTTCTTGTTAGGATTAGGATCACTGAGAGGGGGGGTGAATCAGTGATCTATCAATTAATAATTTTTCTTATTATCTGAATCTTTACTTAATGCTTATGTACTGAACTTGAATATCAATGCAAGTAAGATAAATATACACAACACATAACACCATATATGATTACACAGAAACCCAATGTAGGTGAAAAACCTGGTGGGAATTAGTACCCACAAATATTCTATACTAGTGTCTTATGATCCTTGTTAGAAGATTCTTAACCCTATTAGGAGTTGTCTTTACAATACATGAATTATAGTGACCTTGTTAAGGGTCAGACCCTGTTAAGAGTCTTTTACAATAACCCTGTTAGGGGTGGTGGACTCACTATCCAAGGACTCACTGTCCAAGAGCACACTGCTCAAGTGGTGAAGGCTACAACCTTCTAGATCTTTGATACACATTGTATCTGCAATGTGAACTGTTGTTGTGACACTGCTTGTCTGATTAGTTCCTTTTGTGTGATGATGCTTTAACCTCTTGTAAAGCACTAAAAAAATATTATCTTCACTCTAAAATCTTCTAATTCAATATCTATATCATCAACATATGATAGATATATCTTTGTTGCTTTTACACTCTCCTCTGCTTTTCTTATCTCTGGCTTTCGCAACTTTTCCTATCACAAATGACCTTCTATAAGTACTTCCTCAAAATACATGAACATTTCATCTTTAGGAAACCTTTTAACATCAATATTGATCACTTACATAACCACACAACCCTTCATTAAGTCATCTTAACATTAATTATAACTGCTTTACTCAAACCAAATAGACATGTCTTTTCACACAGTCTGCTTCACCAAATTAGCTCTAACTAATTATCCCGGATGAATAAATTCATGCAATTTTAACCATATATTTTTAGGTCACTAAATATAACTAATCCAAAGGCACAAGTCTTGAGGATAAGTTCAACTTCCACACCAAAACAATTTCTATCAGCTCTTTCCATGATCTTTGTCCTGTTCTACCATTCACTGGTTGTACCTCTTCAACTGGTTGTATCTTCTTCATACTTGTAGATCTGATCATTCTCTCTTAGAATTAGAATTTAAACATACTCATAAGATTATCTTCAAAGTAACATATCATTTGGATAACAAATGAACACACGCTAATCAAAACTATACCAGCTTGTTCCTTGCTTTGTCTTATTTTCTGTACTTAGCCAATTTCTAATCTTCTGATAATGTGTGCTGACTCCAAAACTTCATATGAATTTGTTTCCATAATTAAAAAACTAAATGAAGTCATATACTTCATTATATTCAACTTTCCAACAATCTCCCCCTTTTTCATTAATGGCAACAAAGGAATATGGTGAAGTTACTATCTGTACTTTTATACAAAAACTCTCTATCTTATATCTCTCTCTTATCATATACCAGACTCCATATTCTTCATACTCTACTCCCCCTTTGACATTAATGACAAAGGTTCTCAAAAACACTTCTATGTACTTACTCAGCATACATATCTGGATATGCAATCTGCAACTTCTAGATCTCTTTCTCCCAAAATGTAATCAAGGAATTAACAATCTGTAGATGGGCACATAATGCATATTGTAGCTTCTCCATATTCTCCAAGTCTGTGCTAGGACCTTGATCATATGATAGAATCCATATTATATACATTAATATACTCACCCTTTGATATTATCTTCTCTGCCTTCTCAATCTTATCAATATGCTCCTGATATACACATATTGATATCAGTGGAGGGATCTTCCACAAATTTCCTTATCTTTTCTATCATAGCCTCTACCTCCTGGACTGTTGGTCTATTGATCTGCTTGTAACTTTTCCATACTATATTTTCATACTATGCATGTCTATATGTAGCATGTACACATGTCATACAACTTATATCTAAACGTGCATAAGCTAAATCGATCTCTCACACGTGCGTTGATGTGCTGATCACTGAGTATCTCTGTTCTATCCTATTTTCCTTACTCTAGTCTTCTTTCTTGGTGTAGACAGTGGAGATGAATCTAAGTCAATGGTGGTAGAGGGAACAGAGGTTCTCTCTACTTTATTCTTTGTAATGATGGGCACTTAACTTGCCTGATTCATACAGTTAGCAATAATCTTTCTGTCTTTTGTTGTAAACTCTTTCAAGGATGCTTGACCAACTTTGAGTGAACTAAGATCAAGTGTAAAGTTGATAACCAATTCACTAAGCCTCTTCTTCATATACTTCTCTTATGCAATATCTGATCTATTTTTCATGACTTCTTTAGATTATATACTCCCACTTACTTATTTACTCCCCAAAGTCTGTTATGGGTGTCAATCTTTACAACAATGATGATGAATTGTCCATCACTTCAGTCTTCTCTTTTCTACTTCCTTTCCTGTGATATCTAGAATCAATATAACTTCTTGCTGATATAAAGACACTTAGCCTCTTGAGTACTCACAAATGTTTCTTCAAACTTGTCTAGATCAATATCCATTGCTGCCTTTGATACTTCAATATTATCAACCATGAATGTAGCCTCCATGTCCTTGGCTATGGGCCCATAATCCTATGGACCTGTCATAATAGTTTTATCTGCTTCTTCGCATGACATTTCAAATTTGTATCTTTAAACAATTCTGCTCTTATGTGAATGCTATTTTGTTGTATTCATACATAGATGATCAAAAATAAGTATGCGCTTCCAAGGATAACACCAGGTTGGCTCCAAAACAAAATCTCCAATGGCTATACTAATATATGTGCTTCCAAGGATAACATCAGTTTGGCTCCAAAACAAAATCTCCAATGGCTATACTGATACTCTCACATAGAACACTGCTCAACAAGATTTTGACCCATTCTGCTTCATGAAATTCACGCGCTGAAGCATACTAATAAATCACTTCTGAGATTTTTCAAAGATTTTCTTGATATCAATCTCTACTGAAGAATGTAATTATGACACTTTTCTACTTGACTGCAAGTTCTCCTTTGATTATCTAGTTGCTTACTCGATTGCTAAGTAAGTTTTCAACTAATTTCCGAAATGAAATGTCCGTGCTTGGGCTTCATTTCAAACTCGAGTGACTTTTCTTAACAAATGATAATTATCAATCTCCTTTCTTCATTGTTGAGAACAACTGTAATGCATTAACAATACAACTGCTAGGGCTTCTATGATCTTCAATCATTTATTCTGACCATGAGTGAGGACTTGGTGATTTCAAAGTAGATTTCTGCCATTAATACTTGTCGTGTGGACACATAAATCAACTGTAACTTCCATTCTTGTTCCTGATAACAATTTAGACCATGTTCTCTTGCATACTACATCACAATGTCTCCAAACAATTTTAATCCAAGGAACATACTCAGAGGTGAGTATACCATCCACGCAGGGGTTTAGAGCTAGAATAGCTCCCCCTAAGACCATGAGGGTCAACTAACCAGAAGTAGAAGGTGCATCCACTGAGGATTCATCTACTACCTTGTTCTCTTCATTATCCTTCTTTACTTTGACCTAGATTTTGCTCGCATCTTCTTTTGCTTTAACAAACTTCACTTCTCCTGCCTCATTCCATAATGAATCTTCTAAATTTTTAGGGATCTCTTGTCTTTGTGCTCTAGATATGAAAAATTTAGAGATGTGTCCAGCTTTTCCACATGAGTGACAAATGATAGGAGGTCTGATACTCTTCAGTGTATTGGTGTGAGTTACCAATCTACATTGTCTAGCTGAATGACCATTGTGATTACATATCTGACATGTAATGTTCTGAGTAGTTCTAACATTTTGCTGAGGATAACTTCTTTGGTTTTTCTGATCCTAATTTCTTTGATTATTTTGATTCTTGTTCTTTTGACTTGTTTTACAATTCATATCTCTATGACCAAATTTATTGCATGAATAACATTAACCATTAAAGGGTCTTACCTCTTTACAATTCCTTGCAATATGTCCATGCTTGTTATAGGCATAACAAGTTCTATCAATTAGCTTGCATTCATCCTTAGGTGGTTCAATATTGTCTTCAATCTGATTTCCAATCTCCTTAGTATCTATGATGTCATTTGGTTCTTTCATTCTTTCTTGCATGGCATCAATCTGAATTTGTGCTTCACTGTATCCTATACCGCTGGTATCTCCTTTAACCTTTTGAGCATACAACTGTGATTCTATTAGATCCTTTCTTGTGTGTAACTTGTCAATATGATTCTTTGCTGCAATCAATTTAGATTCCATCTTATCTTTGTTGTTTCTTAACTCCAAGATTTCCATGTTTGCTTTTCTCAGTTCTTCATCTAACTGCTTGTTTGTTTTGACTTGATCATCATAGGCATCTTGATTGTTACATAGATTTTCATCTAATTCTTCAATCTAATCCTTCAAAGACAAATTTTCTTCATTCAACCTTTTGACTACTTCCCCCAAATCATTTGAAGAACAATTCCTTAATTATTTTTTCAGTTTCTTGATAAGTATTTGCATGCCTTCAACTTTTAGTTTTAGATCTTCATTTTCTTTTTCATATGTATCAAGTTCTTCAAGGGCTGCTTCAAGATTCTTTTTTAGGTGTTTCATTTCTTCCTTCTCCATGATCTCCTCAAGTGGTTAAACTTCTTTGTTGAGGACCAGAGCTCTGATACCAATTGTTAGGATTAGGATCACTGAGAGGGGGGGTTGAATCAATGATCTATCAATTAATACTTTTTCTTATTATCTGAATCTTTACTTAATGCTTATGTACTGAACTTGAATATCAATGCAAGTAAGATAAATATACACAACACATAAAACCATATATTATTACAAGGAAACCCAATTTAGGTGAAAACCCTAGTGGGAATTAGTACCCACAAATATTTTGTACTAGTGTCTTATGATCCTTGTTAGAAGATCCTTAACCCTGTAAGGAGTTGTCTTTACAATACATGAAGTATAGTGACCTTGTTAAGGGTCAGACCCTATTAAGAGTCTTTTACAATAACCCTATTAGGGGTGGTGGACTCACTGTCCAAGATCACACTACTCAAGTGGTGAAGGCTATAACCTTCTGGATCTTCGATACACATTGTATCTGCAAGGTGAACTGTTGCTGTGACACTACTTGTCTGATCAGTTTCTTTTGTGCGCTGATGCTTTAACCTCTTCTAAAGAACTAAAAAAATCTTATCTTCACTCTGAAATCTTCTACTTAAATATCTATATCATCAAAATATGATAGATATATCTTTGCTACTTTTACACTCTGCTCTACTTTTCTTATCTTTGGCTTCCGCAACTTTTCCCATCACAAATGACCTTTTATAAGTACTTCCTAAAAATACATGAACATGTTGGCTTTAGTAAAAATTTTAACATCAATATTGATCACTTACATAACCACACAACCCTTCATTAAGTCAGCTTAACATTAATTATAACTACTTTACTCAAACCGAACAGACACGTCTTTTCACACAGACCGCTTCACCAAATTAGCTCTAACTAATTATCCCAGATGAATCAAGTTATGTGATTTTAAAAATATATGTTTAGTTCACTAAAAATCATTAATACAAAGGTGCAAGTCCTGAGGATAAGTGAAAATTCCATGCCAAAACAATCTATGTCAGCTCTTTCCATGATCTCTTTCCTGTTCTGCCATTCACTGGTTGTACCTCTTCAACTGGCTATATCTTCTTCATACTTGTAGATCTGATCATTCTCTATTAGACTTAGCATGTAAACATACTCATAAGCTTACCTTCAAAGGCACATATCATTTGGATAACAAATTAACACATGCTAATCAAAACTATACCAGCTTGTTCCTTGCTCTATCCTATTTTCTATACTTAGCCAATTTATGATCTTCTGATAATGTGTGCTGACTCCAAAACTTCATATGACTTTGTTTCCATAATGAAAACACTAAATAAATTCATATACTTCAGTATAGTCAACTTTCCAACACTACTAAATCCATTTAGATATCTTTCTACTCTTTCCACCTCATCTTCAACATGTCCAGATCTGATGTCCAATCTCTAGAATCCTTCAGTATAGTCTTTTACCAATTTTTCTTTCTACTTCAAACTTTGCATTCTCCAAATCAAGTTAAACTGATAATAACAAGGTGTTGATGGGACTTTGTGACTGGTCTCATCAACAGATGTAAGTTTTCACCGGGTACCGGGGTACCGGCCAACTTTGCCTATAAAATTTATCCAGGAAATAAATTCTTCGAGCCTTCAAGCACCTGAGTGTCGGGCCTCGATAGTGCGGGAGCTAAGTTGGTTGTGTGACTATTTTTTTTTTGAGGGATAGCTGGTTTTTTTCTCATATTCTCTAGGGATTTTGGTAAGTTGGGGTTTCCTGCAAGCATTTGGATTATCAAACAAACTTCAAAAGATATTCCAGGGTTAGAGTGTATTCATTCTACTTATAGTTATGCAAATACATTTAAAACATCAACCATGCTTTAATGAAATATACTAAATACTAAACATATACAGAAGCAGTGATTCATACATGTTCAATAGCAAGGGAAAAGAGGTCATTAATCTACTTAAAACATTAGAGAAAAGGACATCAGAAACATATAGCACAAAAGAGTGTTAACTCAAAGATCAAGACACCAACAACATCATTGCGAGAATCCTTCCTTATTCATTAACAGTTTTCCAGCATCACTGGTGTGCACATCAATAGCTCCAAGAGAGCATCTAATTACTGAGAGCTACTAAGAACTACCGAGCATTGAGCTCTACAACTACAAGAAATGAAAATGTTGAAAGGCTATTACTATGGACTGCAAAATCATCAATTTTTCCGACCTCTGAAATGAGGTCAGAATTGTTAGTTATACACCTAAGTTTCCCTAAATTTAGTCTAATCTAACTACACACTCAACATTAAAATATAATATCCAATGGCTGATTCTACATGCACAAGTTATAATCACCTTGAAGAGAACCAAGGTTTGACATGTCAAAAGAATAAGACAAGAAGAAAGGCATGGAAGAATCGGCATCGAGAAGAGCGTCAGAGGAAGAAGAGAAGAAATCTGATCTTTCTAGAGTTTGAGGCTACATGCCTCATCAATACAATAAGAGGCTCACTGTCTTTGATGCACCAGGTAGTTAACATTAGAGTGGCATCTTTGCAAGACCATCTATTAGAACAATCTTTCCTTCTAACACACCCTTTCAGGGTCACTACTTTATGACCCCATTCTTAACTGCTCAATAGTGACCAGTTGGCTCTGGGGAACCTGGACACGGGTCACCAAAAGAATGAAAAACTACTAGATTCAAGACTTCAGGATCTGGGATCTTATGCTCAAAGAATGAAGATTATAAAAGAATGCACCCTACTGTTTAAAATCTTTGGGGGTCGGAGAACCTTACTACCCTTTGTTGTTCTTGAATTCCTCCAAAATTTGGTTGATGCCATCTTCATATATGTCCTTAATGCTATTCCACTGGCTGCAGACAACCTTGAACCTCTCTTCAACCTCTCTGACCCCATTCCAGAATTCATCCACTAATTTTATGGTGTCATGAGCCTGGAGCATCATCTTAGATATTCTTGATAGTTTTCCCTTGTTGAAGTCCCCAGCAGACTGCTACAGGGACTCCAATAGCTCATCATATTTACTGAGGACGTAATCCTCTAGGGTGCATGTTTGGGTGGAGAAGGGGTCGACTTGTGACACCCTTATAATGAATTCTTTGAATAGGTCCATTGGATACCGGATCGTCATGACTTTTTCCCTTAGGGTCGTGACCAGTTGCTTGCACACCTCAATTTTTATCACAAGTCTAGAGTACTAGGCCCGGAGGAATTTGAACGATTCCTCTCAAAAAATTCCTACCTTTGTGATAGCTTCTTCTCTGAAGTTGATAACTTCATGTAACCCGGTCTTCCACCCTTCATATTTCTCCAAGTTTCCTTCCCATATAACAATGGCATTAGTTACTTGGCCAAAGATATTTTTGGCCAATTAAAGGTTCGAGAGTGATACAACTAAAAATTTCCTTACGGCCCCTATTTTCTCACAATCCACCCATCCACAGCCCATGCCTTCTTCTTCATGGACCTAAGAGCATCCATTTCACCCTGCGAAAGTAGTGGTCTGGAGGTGAAAGCTTTCAGATGGATCTTGACAGGGGCTGCACAAGTACTGCCAGAAGTCTGAGGAGATTTTCATTTTTATCTCTTTCCTCCTTCAACTTCTCTGACTATTTGTCATAGCGAACTTCTACCACCTTGGTTGCTTCTCTCAACAGGTCTAACTTGCCCTACTTGTCTCTCCTCCTAAAGGCACCTCTGTAATGGTGTAATATTTGGCCCTCATTGTTGCCATTTTTGCCTCTGGGGGAGGTGTTACAACTATCACAATGGTATCTCTGCCCGGCCCAGTCTAGATGGTATGGACTTTCTGGGCCTTCTTTGCTTTGGAGCTGCTTTTTGTTTGTGTCATCATCTCTACCAAGGAGAGATGAGACTTTTCTGCCACTAGGGCCTTCTACTTTCTTGAGTACACCAACCATTGTGGTGGTTGGGGTGGCCTTGCTACCAAAGTTTGATCCTGTGTATCCCCTCTAGGGTTTTGTTGTTCTTCCCCAGTGTTTTGAGTCTCTTTAGATTCTTTTCCTCTATTCTCCAGATCACCTACATCATCCACTTTTGTGGTATCCCTATTCTCTTCCCCAATGTCCTTAGCAGTATCTGTGGAATCCACTTTCATATATTCAGGGTTCTCCCCCTCTCATTGCTATTTTCTTTCTTCTTTGGTGTCATTCATCTGGATCTCCTTCTCCATTGAAACATACTCTAGAGGTGGTGGAGGTGTCTAGCCAAGGTTTAGTGTTTGGGCCACTAAGATCACCTTTTTCAATGTTACCCTTCCTAGAGTTGGTAAGGGTGTTTGAAACATGGTAGCTAAGGTTACAGTTATTCCTATAGGTCTATTTCACTTAGATAAAGACAACTTCTCATCCTGTACTTGTCCTTTTTCTTCTTCAGTCTTGATGACCAGGATTTCCTGAATATTTGAGATGTTCACCTATTCTTGTTCCTTTTCTCCTTCTACTAGGACTTCTTGCACATCGACAGCTTCATTCTTTGGTATTTCCCCTATAGTGGGGATTATTGTTTCCTCTTGGGTGGTAATTTCTTCCACCACTCTCTCGATATCCCCCTATAAATTTACCAGCTCGTCTATCCCAAATATGTCATCAAAGTCACTGTGCATAGGGGAGTTCTCCAGGGAGTTACCTAGTTGATTGTCTAGCTCTGGGGAGTCCGAGGAGACAATCTATATTTTGGGGATTTTGGGCATCCCAAGCTCTGCTTCTATCTTAAGCTAAGGAACACTTGTTCCTTTCTTCTTTCTTTTTGTTATCAAAGATGACCTGACATCTAACATGGTCGTACATTCTTCCCCTTCTCTCGTCCCCACTGCCCAGATCATGAGTTCTGCAATGGAAGGGGAACCAGCAAGGAGGGCATGTTTTGCCTAGACTACTAGGAGACCAAGCTGGGTGGTTAACACTTCTCTCATCTATTGGGACTCTGCTAGATGAAGCATCACCTATTCAGTAGAGGGAACCTTAAGATTTGATAAAACCTGGGCCGTGGCTCCTATTTTTCCTTTTCCTTTGTCTGTGCCCTGTGTGGAGGTCCCAGCGCCAAGTGTAGATTCATTCAAAAATGGGCCAACTCTTCTTGTACTCTTTGGGAACACCTTCTAAAAATATGCATGACTGGGTTCAAATATATCATGGGTGATGTCCTCAATCATCAGGCCTTCTGAGGTGTCCCAGTGCACTAGGGGGAGAGCCATTGTATCTACTCCTTGGGCCTTATACTATGGGTCTACTGTACACTCACTGTCCAAAATATTTTTGGCAAACTTTCAAAGCTTGAGCTTCTTCATCATTCCTTGAGTCATCCAGGCGAAATGCTAGTTTCGGACCTCAAAGTCATCCTGGAAATCTTCCCAAAAATATTCTAAGTGAAGCTCATGTGGAGGGGCTACCCAAGGAAGTGTCGTTGCTATCTTTCCTAAAGGATCAAAATTCTTCCACTCTAAATAAAATTCTACCAGCCCCAAAGAGTTAAGTTCATCATTAGCCTCTTTTTCCAGTGCAAGGCTACAGGAATAGTTCCCACAAGTGATTGGGAATAGGACATTAGTAACCTTCTTCAATGTGAAGAGGGCATGCAGCTCCAGAATTTTTTTGCAGTACTCTAAAAGCATTATCCTATCCCTACAATGTTTGGGTAATAGGTAGGGTTTCCCAGAGAATCTGGTCACCCGAATGTATGAGTGTTGCTAAAATTGAATATAATAATGGTCATAAGTGCTGACCAGGTTCATTGCCTCTTTTGAGAGCTGGTACCTGGCATCTCGACTGGGTGTGAGAAGGTGATAGTAGATGAAAGCATCATTTACCCTACAGAAGCTAGTGAAATTGGCCTCCCATTACATTTGTAGGAAATAATCCCATGGAGCATTCTGGCCCTTACTAGTCCTGAGCACACCTTTTGTTAGTAATCCCCGAGTTACAGGGAATTATTATGCAAGTGCCCATAAGACATAAGAAGTCATGTAAAATTTGGGGGATCGGGTGACCTTGACGAGATGAGTGTCCACACGATTGGAGATGATTTTTGCCCAGTCAAAATCCTACCCATCAAAGGTGATGCCAAACAAGTAGTAGTACATCCATGCCAAGAATTCCCAGGCATGGGGTTTTCCAAAGACCCTACATAATGTGATGATCCCCATCTTTATTCTTTCTTTAAATTCTTTCTGGGGGATCTCCAACTTCATCTTTTTATATTCTTTCCTGGGGCTCTTGAGCCAATTGGCATTGAGGTATTGTCAGGCCAGTCCCGGGAGCTTTTCAAATTCACCAAGTGCCTAAGCTTGAGTGAGGACTACAGCATTTGCAAATTGGATAATTCCTAGTCCTGAAGAGAATGTTGTGGCATCAAGAGACACCATGGGCATTGGATAGCCCGAAGGAATAGGAGAGGCGAGCATGATAGCTGAGACGGCTAGATTTTAGTGTTCTGCAAGTGTAAGAATGAGCTTCAGAGCCTGCATTGAGCAGGGGAAGCATGTTTCCTTAAGAATTCTAGAGGCATCCACATGAAGTACCATCAAGTCTCTGGCCTTGTGTTGAATTAAGTTTATTTTCACTAAGGCCTGCATTTCGGCCCATACGCTGACACTTATGTCGGTAATCAGCTGCAACTTGGATTCAACCTTTGATCCTAGAATAACTTCTCCCTTTATGTATTTCATTGAAAGTGGGAGTTTTTCCAAGGCCTTCTCAGCATTTTTCATGGTGACTGCCCTAGTCAAAGTAGTAGGGAGTTCCAGACTCCCAGGTGGTGAAGGTGGTTCAAATTCTTTAGACATGTTGGATGAGTTAATTCTAGCAACCTGCGAGACTAAACAACTATCAGTATATATATAAAAACCATAAAGCAATCTCAGATCCAGGGGCTTTCACCACTGCTTTGTATGTGTTCCTAAAAATATGTTAGTTCACATCAAAACCCCAGAAATATAATACATTAAGCACAAATGACTTGGGGATGTGATCAACATCCGGGGGTTCTGGGGATTCTGGCTCATGCGATGAACGAAATAGAGGACCCAAGGGAACCTGGGACCCAAAGTCTGGCAAAGATGACCATTATTGATATGACCAGGAATTATCTATACTAGGATGATGTAGGGTATCACGTGATCATGCAGTAACGGGAAGTAATAACAATAATGGTGACAGTTGTTTTAACACGCAAGAAAGCGAATGCCACTTGGGCTGAGTTTAAATGCTCACGCGTAGGGGCTTAAACCTGCCATTAAGATGGAAATGATAGAGGAGAGAGAAAATTTCCATGGCTCAAATAGGTGAGGTGCTGAGTTTGAATTATGGAAAATACCTCTCTGTCAAGATCAACAATTAGGCTAAATGCGAGGGGGTAGGGTGAGCTTGATGCAAAACCAGGAAGGATATACATCAAATATACACTAATGTAAAAATTTATAGAGGGCCAAAGAAAACTCCCAGGCTGAAGAAAAATGACCCTAAAACAACCTATACAACACTATCTACATGTAATTTATAGGTATATACAGAAACATTCACATCATCTTAAAACTGCACAGAGGGAAAACAACCCTCTGGCAGAGCCACCCTAAAACAAGAGGTGACAACAAGAGCAAAACCCAGAGATGGAAAACAAAAATAGAAAAAAAAACAAGCAAGACAAAAGCAAGAAAACTAGAAAAAAAGAAACCAGAAGGAAGGCAGTCAAAGGACCTACCTAAAAAACACAGATAAAATGGGAGGAAGAGAACAGGAGGTGCTTTGCAAACTAGGAAGCCTCAAACAACTACTAACACACCACTACGAACGACTGCTATTTCACTTGTAAATCTCAGAGAGAAAAACTCACATAACATTGTTGAATCACCTTTGAATCACTCTAATTTCTCTGAGTGTTTTGATTGTGATAAATGTGAAAGTGACTAGTAAATTCTATCTATACCTCTAGGGTAAAACATCCCTCTTTCCTTCCGCAAACTCTGGAAAAGGAAAACCTCTAGACTCCGAGCTTGAGGATTCAATGCAACCATATCCTCCAGCAATGAAGACATGATGGCAAAAAATCTCAAAGTCTGGGGTCTGTCTGAATCAAAGGAAAAACACACTCTATGACTGGGTCCCAGAAGAAAGAGAACCAAAAGAAAAAGAAAAAAAACCCTCGCGAAAGCAAAGCCCAGAGGGAAACAAAAGAAACCAAGGAAAAGAAAAAGTGAAAAGGGGGACCCAACATTTTTCCCACAAAATATAGGGATGGTTATGTATGGCATAACAAATGGTGACTATCTGGGATGAATGCCTTATCACATTCAATAATTACAGAATCTCTGGTTAGCAAAAATTGGAACTAATCTTTACCTGGAGCATTCTTCTTGCAAAGTGCAAGGTTTCTGAGAAGATCTAACTCATCATTGATTCAATGTTTTAGTCTTTTGTCAGCTTTGAAGTGTGTTCTTTGAAAGAAAACCAAGCCGATGACTTTCGGGAGAAGCAGAGAGGAGGCATTGAGTATATCAAACCAAAGCCATCATATCTTGCATGTTCCCCCCAGATACTAAATTTCTCTATTCTTTAGTTCTTTTCTTTTCTTTTTGTTTTCTAGATGGGAAGGCGGTACTCCTTTCACCATGAACCTTAAGCTCAGCTAATTTTAACAGAAGTACTTTTTTCACCTTGCCATCCATTTTTGAATTGCCAAATAGGGGAGAATATTCTAGACCCGGGATATTTTAATGGTCTTTAGACTTGGTCAACAACTAGTGCAACGGATCTGCCCTCAAGGTGTCTAATTACTTGCCTCTTAGATTTTATATTAACTAATGTTTGGACTTCATGATATGAATCTGATGAGGATTACCCATAACCTTTTACCATACTTACAAAATAACTCCAGAGTGCAGACCAATTCCACCATGTTAACAATAGATTTTGAATTCACCAAAATGCATAAGGTACCATTCCAAAGACTAGATGTTATGTGAAGCATACCTGTCTACAAGAAGAAGACAACATGTTGGGAACCCGGGAAACAAAAAGAAAACCCAAAAATGAAAGCAAGCAAGAAAAAGGAAGGTAGTCCCGGAGGATGGCCAATAGACTATTTACAAGGTATTCCAAAGGAACATCAGGAGAGATATTTACAAGTAGGAAATTTACATAAAATACAAATTTGGGAAAACTTACCACCAACCTTACTCAAAATAGTGCTTAAGGAACTTTCTATTGATAGGCAATGGGATGGCTTCTTTGGTTATGGTACTAAGATGATAATTATTTTCCCCGTAGATCTTAGATATCATATATGGTCTGAGCCAGAGCCACTGAAGCTTAGTGTGCTTTCCCTTCTTTTCATGGGCCTTATCCAACAAAAAGACCAGGTGCAAAATTTGAAAGGCCTTGTACTGGGCTCTTTGGTCAAACCATCATTTAACTATTACTTGGTGACGTGCAAAGTGTTCAAGGGCTACATCTCTTTGTTCCTCCATTCTCACCAAATTCAAAAGCCAAACTTTCACAATGTTATCCCAGTTGCCAAATTCCTGCATGAACTGTAGTACTAGGATCTATAATTTGATAAGGAATACTGGATTCTAGCCATAAACTAGGTGAAATGGGGATGTCCCCAGGGCTGCCTTTATTTTGATACAATCTTCCTAGAGGGCGAACCTAAGCTTTTGATGCCAGTCCTGGGGGTTTTGTTCTAACAGATGTTTGATCACCTCATGTATATTTTTGTTGGTAGATTCAGCCACACCATTACCATGGGGGTAATAGTTGCTAGAGAAATTTAGGGTGATGTTTCTCTCATAGGTCCATTCTAGTAACTACACTGAAGAAAATGCCAAACCATTGTCACACACTATAATGAACAACATTCTGAAATGAGTGACTATGTTTTCTTCTAGGAATTTAATAACCACATCTGCCGTGTTGTTTTTGCAAGGGATCGCTTCAGACCACCAGGTGCAATAATTGGTGGCAGTCAGAATGTATTAGTATTTGGTAGATGAGTTGGGGTTGATTTCCCCAATAAAATCAAATGCCCTCTGGGTGAAAGGTCTAACATCAAAGACCATTTGCAAAGGCATAGTCAGATTCTTCTCATGATGTGCCACCATTTGACAAGTGTGGCACCTCCTGACATAAGTGTGGACATCCTTAAAGATCCAGGGCCAATAAAATTTGGCCTGGAGAATTTGGTGGGCAGTGGCATCAGCTGAGCCATGCCCAGTTCCAAACTAGCCATGAAATTCTTCAATCATTTTGGCTGCCTGAACCTTGTCTATGTACCAGAGGTAAACTCCCTCATAGTTCCTATGAAAGAGCATTCCATTCTTGATCATAAAATATGTGCTTTTCAATCGCAGAGCGTGAATTTTGTTTTGGGGAATCCCCTCTGGGCATCTGTTGTTAAGTAATAGGTATACTAGATCGGTATACCATGGATTCTGAGTGATGGAATCCACTGTGTAAGTTTGACATTCTATGTTCAAAGTTCCTTCTGCCATCGCTCTACATAGTCCCTAGCCTTAGACTATCTTCGTGGGTTACATTTCTAAATCATATTCTTGGAGGATGGCCATCCATTTCCCCCATCATTCACCCATTTCACTCTACAGGAGTAGAGACTTAAAAACCTAGTCTAGGATGATAGCATGCACTTTTCTCTAGAGAATGTAATGTCAAAATTTCTTCACGAGATGGACAAGAGAAAAGGCCTTCTTTTCCAAAGATGAATACCTGACTTCAACATTCTTGAAATGGGAGCTCATGAAAGCTATTGTTTGTTCTTCCCCTTTGACCTTCTAGGTCAAAATTGTCATGGTAGAATGTGCCGAAGCAAAGGATTATATGTAGAATGGGAGGGAATAGTTCAGACTTGCCAGGACCGGTGCCTCCACGATGGTCTATTTGATCTGGGAAAATGTTTGCTTTTCTTTGGGACTCCACTCAATCTTTGTGTCTTTCTTCATCATGTCATTGAGTGGTTTTACTATCTTCACGAATCCAGTGATGAATCACCGGACAAAGTTTATCTTTCTAAAGAAAGATATCATCTCTTTCTTACTACCGGGCATCTATAGATTCAGCAGTGCTTCAACTCTCTCAAGTTCAATGGATATACCCTTCTCAAAGATGATATGCCCGATCAACTTCCCTTCAGTGACCCTGAATAT
The DNA here is from genome assembly GCA_018584345.1 of Thuja plicata. Lineage (NCBI taxonomy): Eukaryota > Viridiplantae > Streptophyta > Pinopsida > Cupressales > Cupressaceae > Thuja > Thuja plicata. The sequence continues at coordinate 1,243,109 of MU225673.1, forward strand.
GCATTTCTTAGGGTTGAGGGAAATTCCATACCGGTGACATCTCTCACAAATTTGGATGAGGTGAGCGGAGTGATCATGCCTACTCCAGGAAAAGATGGTCAAATAATCCATGTAGATGATTATACATCTATTAACTAGGCCTTTGAACACAATGTCCATAGCCTTTTGAAATTTGGCCCCTATGTTGATCAGGCCAAAGGGCATTCTCTAGTATGAAAATGTTCCCCACTTGGTGGTGAACACCATTTTGTCTTGATCTTCTTAATTAACCATGACCTGGTTATACCTGGATTACCCATCTAGGAAGGACATCATTTGGGATCCATTCACGATTTATAATACCTCATCCAATGAGGGGAGAGGGTGATTAACCTTATTAGATGCCTTGTTCAAATTACAAAAATCCATGCAAAGGAAGTTCTTGCCACTTTTCTTTCTCACAGGGACGAGGTTGGAAACCCAAGTTGTGTGCCGGATGGGAAAAATAATCTAGGCTGACAACAATTTTTGAACCTCCTAATGAATTAGAGGTTTTATCAGTGGGTTTACCAATCTTTTCTTTTGCTTAAAGGGATTAGCATCTAGTTTTAGTGGGATGGTATGGGTCATGATGGATGTGTCATAAGTCTTTAGATCCTCATACCCCCATGCAATTACATCAATGTATTCTCAGAGAACCATGAGAATCTTCTCCTTCTCCTTTGGGGAGAAAAAGTTTCCAATATGCACAAACTTTTCTTCACCATCCTAGCCGATGTTGATCTTTTCAAATTTTCCTCCCTTAAAGGAGGATGATATCTTCTCTCAACCCAAGGGGTTCGAATCAAAGATATGTTCTAGTTCTACCATCCCCTTAGAGATGGTGTTGGTTGGTAATTCTATGATCCCATCATCTTCTTCACCTTGCTCAGTATCGTCATGATCTCTTTCTTCCACTAGCTGATCCTCGAAGACACCAACATTGGCCATGAAGGCCATAATATGTTGGTCATCCTCAAACACTTGAAAGTGGGTGATATTGTCTAGGATGGATGGGTGGGAACAATCTCAATAGGGAACTTCTGGAGTTGGGAGCTAGCCATTGGCTCAAGGGTGCTGGCAGATATGGTAAGGGCATCTGAGACATAGTTGCATTTCTAGGGACTGAGTTCAATGATGAAGGCATTAAAATCTTTGATGAGGCTCCATGCTCAAATGTTGTATGTAGCCAATCTTTTGTTGTGATAGGTATATTGGCTCTAGACCTATTTTATGATCAACTCGAAATCACCCAGTGCCTGAAGGCAGGTGATCCATTTTCTTAATGAAAATAGGAGTTTGAGGACTAAGGCCTCATACTCCATGACGTTATTTGTGTAGTCAAACTATATCCAATAAGATGCAAGGAAGGATTTCCCCCATAGGTTGATAAACTCCACTCTGGCCCTGCAGCCTTGTTTAGATTGGGACCCATCAAACTTCAAGGTCCATAGGTCATTGTTCATTTTCTAGGGTTGGGGAGGTGAAGTGGCATTTGGATTGCTTTTGGGAGGGCTGGGAGGAGTTTCCTCTAGCTTTGATGGCCTGTGGGTGATATTTACCTCTAGGGAAGTCTGTGATTGGGGTTCTTGGATAGGCGGCACCTTAGGTGTACTGCTAGAATGATTGTTGGGTCCAGGAAAATTTGCTTTGTGTTATTTTTCCCAGATGGCATTGATGTCACGGGCAGCAGCGGTGATGTAAGCCTCACACTCTAGTTTGGAATGTTTTCGATAATGCACCTGGCACCAAGTGTCATACAAGAGTGTAGTGAGAGTTGCTACATTACCTTGTGTGTTAACCTCACCCCTTAATTTTGCGTCCAGGTCTTGAGTTCTCTGAGAGACTATGGGATCCTCCCAAGGGTGAAATCAAATGTTAAGATCTTGAGGTGTTAGTACACCCCGGGGGAAGTCTCAGAGAAAAGTACTTTGTTCACCCTCTTGACTTCGGTGAGGGCCTACTTCATCCTGGGTTCACTTTCTACCTGGATCTGGTTAGGCTGTCCCTCCCAGGGGAGCCACAAGTGGGGAAGTCCCTAAAAAGATACCTATTAAGGGCCGTAGACCAATTCTGACTTAACAACATCCCATAAGTTTTGGGGATGTCCACCACTTGGATGTCTATTATAATTGAGATTCGAGGGTCTTGGATGAGCTGAATCCGAATGTTCTTCAGCTGACCTACCATTTTTAGAGTAGTTTTGTCCAACTAGACTACTGTGCCTTTGGCTAGAGTGGGATGGACTCTAAGCTTCTAGCATATAGATAAGGGCATGACATTGCCCGAAGCTCTGGATTCTACCAAGAAATTATGTAGGTTCTTACCTTGTATTTTTAGGCCTAGTAGAAAGGGAAGATCCTTAGTGTTTCCTTGAAAGACAGCCACATTGGCATTATTGAAAGTGATAGTCTTGGATGGGTGACTGATAGCTTCCGAATTCCTCAAGAGCTTCAAAAGAGACTTCTTCTGGTCAAGACAGTTTAGTAACACTTTCATCAAGGTCATGGAGGTGGTGGTTCTTTCCAACACCTTAGTGATATCAAACCTCCCCACAGGTAAAGTTGGCTTCCCTTGGCCGGATCCTTAGCTTGGTTAGAGCCAGGCCCATTCGGTGGGAATGAGCAATCATTTGTGTTGTCCTGGGGAAGGGTATCTTTGGGAGGTGTTGGCATGTAAACTGGTCCTTTACTAGCCTGACTCTGAGTGTTGTAGGGAGTTTGCAGGTTGGTGAAGGCATTGGCATCAAAGGCTGAGATACATTCATCAAAGAACCCCTGCAATTTGGGCCCTTCTTTGTCTTCTTTGTCTATCCCAAAGAAGATGGTCTCACAAGTGAAGGTACTATGAGTAGGCTCTTGCACTAATGTTTCTAAGGGATTAGGATCAATAGGATATTGTCTGTCCAACTGGGAGATCATGATGACCTTCTCCAGTGTGGTGCAGTTCACCTTAAAATGAGAGCTGGTGTCATACAATCTACACAAGTTAGTCAGGGGCTAGATTTCTGTGATCAACATGAAATGAGTAGGTCCAGCACCACCCTAATTGGTGGTCCACATGTATGCAAAAGGCTGCTAGGAAGGCATCTTCCATGTCTTGCCAACTATTGATGGAGTTGGCGGGCAAGTTGAGGTACCAGTTTAACTCATTCTATACCAAGGATAGAGGGAACATCTAGTTCACAATATCTTAATGTTGGATCTAGTGTCGATTCATGGCATCCTTGTATGCTTGTAGATGTTCTTCCATGATTTGTGAGCCTAAATGCTCATATCTGGGGTAGATCTTCTCCAGATGCAGAGGAAGATCGTTGGTAGCATCGGGGAACTGCCCCATTGGGGACCTAATGTTACCAAAGTAGTTAGCCATCGGGGGTGTTTGATTTTGGCTAGGTTGAGTGCTAGTCCTCAGGATTGTCTGGGAGACTTGGGTATTCTAGGATGTGGTAGATCCCTAGACAAGGTTTGCTAGTGGCTTGGTTTGTGGGGTCTGCTTCTTTCGAGTAGGAGGCTCAAGTTCAACAAACCTTCCAGGATTGGGGGCTATTCTAAGGACTATTTCAAATCACGTAGGTGAAAATGATCCAATCCCACTGAAGGTCTGATTCCTAAAACTATGGCTTGGGGAACCCTTAGGCGGTGTAAATTCAAAATCCTTAGAAGGGGATGAGCTCATGCCCTCCTTCTAGCACTAGTTTTTATTAATGGGACTTTCTGACTGGTCTCATCAACAAATGTAAGTTGTCACCAGGTACCGGGGTACCAGCCAACTTCACCTATAAAATTTATTCAGGGAATAAATTCTCCAGGCCTTAAGGCACCTAAGTGTCAGTTCTCGACAGTGCAGGAGCTATGTTGGCTGTGTGACTATTTTTTTAGGGGATAGTTCATTTTTGGCTCATCTTCTCTAGGGATTTTGGTAAGTTTGAGTTTCCTGCAAGAATTTGGATTATCAAACAAACTTCAAAAGATATGTGAGGGTTAGAGTGTATTCATTCTACTTATAGTTATGCAAATACATTTAAAACATCAACCATTCTCTAATGAACTATACTAAATACTAAACATATATAGAACCAACGATTCATACATGTTTAATAGCAAGGGAAAAGAGGTCGTTAATCTACTTAAAACATTAGAGAAAAGGACATCAGAGACATACAACACAAAAGAGTGTTAACTTAGAGATTAAGACACCAACAACATCATTGCGAGAATCCTTCCTTCTTCATTAATAGTTTTCTAGCATCACTGGTGTGTACATCAACAGCTCCAAGAGATCATCTAATTACTGAGAGCTACTATGAACTATTGAGCATTGAGCTCTGCAACTACAAGTAATGAAAATGTTGAAAGGCTATTACTATGGATTGCAAAATCATCAATTTTTTTGACCTCTAAAAAGAGATCAGACTTGTTATTTATACACCTAAGTTTCCCTAAAACTAACCTAATCTAACTACACAGTCAACATTAAAATATAATATCTGGTGGCTGGTACTACCTACACCACTTATAATCACCTCGAAGAGAACTAAGGTCTGACATGTCAGAAGAATAAGACAAGAAGAAAGGCATGAAAGAATTGGCACCAAGAAGAGCGTCGGGGGAAGAAGAGAAAAAATCTAATCTTTTCAGAGTTCAAGGCTACATGCCTCATCAATATAATAAGCAACTCACTATCTTTGATGCACCGTGTAGTTAACACTGGAGAAATTCCTTGGGAAGACAATCTGTCAGAACCATCTTTCCATCTGACACGCCCTATCAAGGTCACCTACTTTCTGACCCCGTTATTAATTACTAGATAGTGACAAGTCAACTCCTGGGAACCTAGACATGGGTCACCAAAAGAATACAAAACTGTTGCATTTGAGACTCTGGGATCCAGGAGCTTATGCTCAAAGAATGAATATTGTAAAAGAACGCACCCTGCTAGTGAAAATCTATGGGGGAAAAATCTATGGGGGCTAGAGAACCTTGTGCCCCTTGTTTTTCTTGAATTCCTCCAAAATTTGGCTAACGTCATCTTCATCTATGTCCTTATTTCTATTCCACTAGTTGTGGTTAGCCTCAAAATTCTCTTCAACCTCTCTAGCCTTGTTCTAGAATTCATCCACTAATTTTATAGCTTCATGAGCCTGGAGTATCATCTTAGATATTCTTGATAGCTTTCCCCATCGAAGTCCCCAGTAGACTGGTACAGGGACTCCATTATCTCATCATATTTACTGAGGATGTAGTCCTCTAGGGTGCATGTTCCAGTGGTAAAGGGGTCAACTTGTGACACCCTTACAATGAATTCTTTGAGTAGGTCCAATGGATACCAGACCACCATGAATTTTTCCCTTAGGGTCATGACCAGTTGCTTGCACACCTCAATTTTGAGGCCAAGTCTAGAGTACTAGGTCTGGTGGAATTTGAATGATTCCTCTCCCAAGATTTTGACCTCTGTGATGGCTTCTTCTCTGGAGTTGATGACTTCATCTAACCCGGTCTTCCACCCTTCATATTTATCCAAGTTTCCTTCCCATATAACAATGGCATTGGTTACTTGGCCGAAGAGATTTTTTGCCAAGTTAAGCTCAGGAGCGATACAACTAAAAATTGCCTTATGACCCCTATTTTCTCAGCAATCCACCCGTCCACATCCTGTACCTTCTTCTTCATAGTCCTATGAGCATTCATGTCACCCTACAGAAGTGGTGGTCTGGAGATGGAATCTTCCTGATGGATCTCGGCCAGGGGCTGCGCAAGTACTGCCAGAAGTCTGAGGAGATTTTCATTTTTATCTCTTTCCTCCTTCAACTTTTGTGACTATTTTTCATAGCGGGCTTCTACCGCCTTGGTTTCTTCTCTTAGTAGGTCTAACTCACCTTTCTTGTCTCTCCCTTCCTAGAGGCACCTCTATAATGGTGTAATCTTCGGACCTCACTATTGCCACTTCTACCTCTGGGGGAGGTGTTGCAACTATCACAACTGTATCTCCACTCGGCCCAGTCCGGATGGTAAGGACTGTCTGGGCCTTCTTTTCTTTGGGGGAACTTTGTATTTATAGCATTATCTCTGCCAAGGAGAGATGGGCCTTTGTCACCACTAGGGCCTTCCGCTTTCTTGAGCCCACCAACCATTATGGTAGTGGGGGTGGCCTTGCTTCCAAAGTTTGATACTGTGTATCCCCTTTGGGGTTCCACTATTCTTCACCAGTGTTTTGAGTCTCTTTGGATTCTTTTCATGTATTCTCTCGATCACCTTCATCATCCAATTTTGTGGTATCTGTATTCTCTGCCCTGGTGTCCTTAGTAGTATCGCTGGAATCCACATTCATATCTTTGGGTTTCTCCCCTTCTTGTTGCTGCTGATGTTCTTCTTCAGCATCATTCATTGGGATCTCCTTCTCTGTTGAAACATCCTCTAGAGGTGGCGGAGGTGTCTGGACAAGGTTTAGTGTTTGGGCTGCTGAGATCACCTCGCTAAATGTTACCCTACCTAGAGTTGGTAAGGGTGTTTGGAGCATGGCAGCTAAGGTTATGATTATCCCCGTAGGTCTGATTCCCTCAACTAAAGCTGACTTCTCATCTTGTACTTATCCTTTTTTTTCTTTGATCTTGATGAATGGGATTTCTTGAACATCTGAGATGTTCACCTATTCTTGTTCCTTTTCTCCTTCTACTGGGACTTCTTGCACATTGACAACTTCCTTCTCTGGTATTTCCCCTATAGTGGGTATTATTGTTTCCTCCTGGGAAATAATTTCTTCCACCGCTCTCTCGATATCCCCCTGTAAATTTACCATCTCTTCTATCCCAAATATGTCATCAAAGTCATCGTGTGGAGGGGAGTTCTCTAAGGATTTATCTAGCTGATTGTCTGGCTCTAGAGAGTTTGAGGAGACAATCTATATTTTAGGGATGTTTGGCATCCCAAGCTCTGCTTCTATATTAGGCTGAGGAACACTTGTTCCTTTCTTCTTTCTTTTTGTTATCAACAGTGGCCCAACATCTAACATGGCTGCATGTTCCTCCCCCGCTCCCGTCTCCGCTACCCAAATCATGAGTTCTGCAAGGGAAGGGGAACTAATAGGGAGGGCGGGTTCTTCCTAGACTATCGGGAGACCAAGCTAGGTGGTTAACACTTCTCTCATCTGTTGGGATGCCACTAGATGAAGCTACACCTATTCAGTAGTGGGAACCTTAACATTTGATAAAACCTGGGCCGCGGATCCCATTTTTGCTTTTCCTTTGTCTGCACCTTATGTGAAGGTCACATCCTCAAGTGTAGATTCTTTCAAAAATGGGCCAACTCTTATTGTACTCTTCAGGAACACCTTTTGAAAATACACATTACTATGTTTAATTATATCATGGGTGATGTCCTGGATCGCCAGGCCTTCTAGGGTGTCCTAGTCCACCAAGGGGAGAGTCATTATATCTACTCCTTGGGCCTTATATTGTGGGTATACTATAGATCTGGTGTCTGAAAAGTCATTGGGGAACTTTTGAATCTTGAGCTTCTTCATCATTCCTTGAGTCATCCAGACGAAATACTGGTTCTAGACATCAAATTCATCTTGGCAATCTTCCCAAAAATCTTCTAAGTGAATCTCATGTGGAGGGGCTGCCCGGGGAAGTGTCATTGCTATCTTGCCCAGCGGATCAAAATTATTCTGCTCCAAATAAAATTCTGCCAGCCCCAAATAGTTAAGTTCACTGTCGGCCTCTTTTTCCACTGCACAACTACAGGAATAGTTCCCACAAGTGATTGGGAATGGGACATTAATAACCTTCTTCAATGTGAAGAGGGCAAGTAGCTCCATAATTTGTCTGCAGTATTCTAAAAGAATTATCCTATACCCATAATGTTTGGGTAATAGGTAGGGTTTCTCGGAGAAGCCGGTCACTAAAATGTATGAGTGTTATTGAAATTAAATATAATAATGGCCATAAGTGCTGACCTGGTTCATTTCCACCTTTGAGAGATGGTACCTGCATCTCGAGTGGGTGTGAGAAGATGATAGTAGATGAAAGAATCATTTACCCTGTAGAAGCTTGGGAAACTAGCCTCCTATTTTATTTGTGGGAAATAATCCCATGGAGCATTCTAGCCCTTGCCAATCCCGATCACACCTTCTGTAAGTAATCCCCAAGTTGTAGGGTGTTTTTATGCTAGGTGACCTTGATGAGCTGAGCATCCACATGATTGGAGATGATTGTTGCCCAATCAAAAGCCTACCCACCAGAGGCGATGCCAAACAAGTAGTAGTACATCCATGTTGAGAATTCCTAGGCATGGGGCTCTCCAAAGACCCTGCATAATGTGATGATCCCCATCTATATGCTTTCTTTAAATTCCATTTGGGGGATCTCCAGCTTCATCTTTTTATAGTCTTTCTTGGTGGTCTTGAGCCAATTGGCATTGAGGTATTGTCGGGTTTTTCCCGGGAGATTTTCAAATTCACTGAGTGCCAAGGCTCAGGTGAGGACTATAACATTTTCAAACTGGGGAATTCCCAGCCCTAAAGAGAATTTTGTGGCATTAAGAGACACCATGGATGTTGGATAGCCTGAAGGAATAGGAGAGGTGAGAATGACAGCTCGGACGACTCGATTGTAGTGTTTTGCAAGTGTAAGAATGAGCTCCAAAGCCTGCACTGAGTAGGGAAAGCATGCTGCCTTAAGAATTTTGGAGGTGGTGACATGAAGTGCCATCAAGTCTCTGGCCTTGCATTGAATGAACATCATTTTCACTAAGGCCTGCATTTTGGCCCATACGCCAAAACTTGTGTTGATAATCAACTACAACTTGGAATCAACCTTTGATCCCAGAATAAATTCTCCCTTTATGTATTTCATTGAAAGTGGGAGTTTTTTCAAGGCCTTCTCAGCCTTTGTCCTAGTGACTCCCCTGGTCAAAGTAGTGGGGAGTTCCAGACTCCTGAGTGGTGAAGGTGGTGCAGATGCTTTAGACATGTTGGATGAGTTAATTCTGGTAACTTGCAAGACCAGACAACCATCAATATATATATATAAACCATAAAGCAATCCCAGATCTGGTGGCTTTCACCACTGCTTTCCACATGTTTGTGAAAAGATGTTATTTCACATCAAAAACTTGGAAATATAATAAAAAAAGCACAAATGACTTGGGGACTTGATCAACGCCCAGAGATTCTGGGGATTCTGGCTCATGCAATGAATGAAATAGAGGACCCAAGGGAACCTGGGACCTAGAGTCCAGCAAAGATGACTATTATTTATATGACCAGGAATTAGTCGTACTAGGCTTACATGGGGTATCACGTAGTCATGCAATAAAGGGAAGTAATGAAAATAATGGTGATAACTATTTTAACATGCAAGAAAGCGAATGCCACTTGGGCCGATTTTAAATGCTTGCATGTGGGGGCTTAAACCTACCATTAAGAAGGAAATGACAAAGGAGAGAGAAAATTTCCATGGCTCAAATAGCTAAGGTGGAAAGTTTGAACCATGGTGAATACCTCTCTGATGAGCTCAAAAATTAGGCTAAATGTGAGGGCGTGGGGTGAGCTCAAAGAAAAACTAGGAAGGATATACATCAACTATACACTAATGTACAAATTTATAGAGGGCCGAAGCAAACTCGAAGGCCGAAGAAAAATAACCTATACACAGCTATCTACATGCAATTTATAGGTATATACAGAAACATTCACATTATCTTACAACTGCATAGAGGGTGGAAAACCCTTTGGCAGAGTCACCCTAAAATGAGAGGCAACAACAAGAGCAAAACCAAAGATGGAAAACAAAAAAAAACAAAATCCAAGTGAGAAAAAAGAAAGAAAACTAGAAAACAAGAAACCAAAAGGAAGAGAGCTGAAGGACCTACCTAAAAACATAGAGAAAACTAGAGGAAGAGCATGGGAGGTGCTCTGCAAACCAAGAAGCCTCAAACAACTTCTAAAACACCACCACGAATGACTGCTAATTCACTTGTCATTCTCAAAGAGCAAAATGCACTTAAAATTGTTTAATCACATTAATTGCCTTTGAATAGCTCTAATTTCTTTGAGTGTTTTGATCGTGGTAAATGTGAAAGTGACTGGTAAATTCTATTTATACCTCGAGGATAAAACATCCCTCTTTCCTTCCACAAACTTCAGAAAAGGAAAACCTCCGGACTCTGGGCGTGAGGATTACATGCAACCATATCCTCTAGAAATGAAGACATGATGGTAGAGAATCCTGTAGTCCAAGGTCCAGCCAACTCAAAGGAAAAACACTCTCTGGGACTGGGTTCTAGAGGAAAGAGAACCAAAAACAAAATAAAATAACCCTCGCAAAAGCAAAGCCCAGAGTGAAACAAAAGGGAAACAAAAGAAACCAAGGAAAAGAAAAAGTGAAAAGGGGGACCCAACATTTTTCCCACAAAATGTAGGGATGGATATGCAGGGCATAACACAAGGTAGAAACTTTCCTTTCAATTTGTTAATCATCTTATCCCATACCTTGATTTTGTCTTTACCTTTCTTCTTTCGATCCAATTGTAGATGTTCCCACCATAAGGATGCATGTCCTTTCAACTTTGTGCTTGAAATCTTCACCTTCTTCTCCTCTGATACATTCTCATAATCAAAATAATTTTCCATCTCAGTTATCCAATCAATTAATTCATTAGAATACAACTTTCCACTATACTTAGGAGGATTAAAGTGAGGTGTGGACTTCAAATTTATCAAGGCTCTCAGGAATCTTTCTTCTTCCTGATCCATAATAGGTGCAGGTGCAACTTCCAAGCTTGTAGCCATCTATCTAAGAATATCATCTAAGAACTAGATCTGTATTTCCTCTCCCATGAACCATCTTGAATCCCTTTGTAATTATAGGTCAGATCGCAACTTGCTACACCACAACAATATCACCAACTAGGGTTAGGGTGTACAAGAAGGAACTTAGATCTCACCAATACTTTGATACCACTTGAAGCAAGGAGGGCTACTAAGAGGGGCTAAGGGCACTCCCAACTACCAAACTAGCTTGCAAATACAATGCAGAAGCCACAACACATAGAGTGAGAGAAGAAACAACAGGAATCATTTTCATTAATTGATCAAACTCATTACATGTTGGGCTGTAAGGCCTTCCTGATTTTGGCCATATACATTTAGTGAATTAAAAATTGATCTTCATACATGTGAGGCCACAGACCTACCTTACAGTATCTCAATAGATAATCTTCTATCCAATTCTACTATCCTCCTCCAAACTGCTACCTAAAACTAAAACACAGAAGAAAATATATACAAGAGTCCACCCAAGATGTCGGCACTCAAATCCATAAGAGAGACCCAAATTTAGGTCCACACAGATCCCAATGAGAGACCCCACATTAATTACACCACAAAAATTAAATGTAGAAGTCAGCTAGATCAGGATAAACAACTCAGAAGTAGAAAATTGAGCAACAACAACTTGGGAACAGATATCACTAAGCAACAGGAAAATGACTCAGGCCAAGCATACCCAAGCAACAGAAAACCAACTCGGGACAAGCATACCTGAGCAATGGAAAACAACTAGGGCAAGGCATACCCAAGCAATATAAAAAAACTTGGAACAAGCATACCTGAGAAACAGACACCAACTCGGAACAAGTATACCTGAGAAACATGGTAATAAAGTACTTCACCGAGAAGTCTCCTGTATGTGGTAAAATTTTCCTTGTTATTCAACCATACACTTCAACATAGTCCTTGTTCATCAGCCACATACAGAACTGAATATGAGTTATTCATCTTGCATGCCTGTATGATTTGACTTTTTTCCTTCTATCTAGATGGGGTTTTGAATAGCTCTTAGAATGAGAGTCTCACAACCATAGACCGATCTAAGAATGAAGGATTTTTCTCCATGAATGTGATGAAAATGAAAGATTATTCTAAGAATTGAAATGAGATTAAACTAAGACATGATTTCAATGCAATTATTCTAAGAAATTGAAATTATTCTATTGCAAATGAGAACTCTTAACTAGAAATGAGATGATAAAATGTAGCAACAATTCAGCATTCTAACAATGCATATTTTCTCCAGGGGTTTGAATGAGAAATGGGAGTTCTTTTATAGACTCAAAGGTGATCAAAATAGAAAGTTTCCTTCTTGAAATAAAATAGATAGAAAAGCTAGTTTAAAATAGAAATCTCTTTAAAAGAAAATAATAAATTGTTTTCCCTTTGCTTTAACTATTTTTCTTTCTTTGATTTTAACTATTTTATTTTCTCTTTAAAGAACAGTTATTTCAAAACTTCTATTTCTGAACAAGAGAGAAGATTTTTGAGAGAATATTTAATGAAATAAATAAAGTATGACCTCATAAATGTGTTTTTCTCAATTATCTGAATAATTAAATTCAATTATTGAAATGAGGATATTTATTTAATAATTAAATAGTTTTTAATTCATTTTCATGTGTTTTAGCTAAAAGGGGTCAATTTAATTTAATTAAAGTGCTAGGGTGAATTTAAATTAATTAAAGTGTTAGGACTTTATAATTAAATTAATTCAATCATAAGGTTTGCTTTAGCCAATAGATATTTAGGAATTAAACATAATGTTATGATTAATGCAAATTTAGGATTTTCTGCATTTGACACTCAGGTCAATTAGAGTCAGTCAGAACTCAGAATTGCCTAGTACAATAGGACTTTGATGGTCCAGAAGAATGACAAATGCAACAAAATTGGTTAGAGTTGCAAGATGCCAATTTTGGGGTGTTACATTTTTCCCCTCTTTGAATTAATGTGCGAGCAACACATTGATTCAAAGAATAGTCTGATGCTTGAAGCACAGAAGAATAGATTTCAAAAATGGATGATGAAAATATTGATTGATGAAGATTTCAGAGCCATCTCCAGGATAGAGCTTGACTCTCTGAAGTCTAGGTTAGGTTGCCAAGACATCGATCAAGTAGATTTTTTGAGGGTCATCTTCAGAATGAAGCTTGATCCTTAGGGATTCAGGTTAGATTTCCCCGATACCAAATGGATTGATATCCTTCAAAAGACTATCCCCAGAATGAGGCTCAACCTTTAGGAGTCAGGGTTAGATTTCCCTAATACCTGTCCACAAAAGAATAATCAAGGGAGGTTTTTAGGAATATCTCTAGAACAAAGCTTAGTCCCCCAATATCTAGGTTAGATTTCCCAGACACTGGTTAGATTGATATCTTTCACAAGACTGTCCCCAAAATGAGGCTCATCCTTCAGGAGTCAAGGTTAGATTGCCCTGATACCTATCCAAAAGGATGGTCAATAGAGATTTTTAGGACTATCTCCAGAAAAAAGCTTAGTCCCCCAATATCTAGGTTAGATTGCCCAAACACTGGTTAGATCGAGTTTCAGAATCATCTCCAGAACGAAGCTTGATTTTCAGGATCCAGGGTTAGATTGCCCCAATTCCTAATAGATGAGATTTTTGAGAATCATCTCCAGAACAAAGCTTAATCCTCAGGGATCTAGGTTAGATTTCCCCGATACCTAATAGATGACAAGATGTAAGGAATAAAGATGCCCTTATTGATTGTGGAGTATCTAGTTTTGACTATGAAGTATGAAAAACTGAAAATTCCCCAAGTGATGAGATGCCCCTAGAAATGAGGACTTTTGAATTTAGATCAGATTGATTGGAAATAGATTCAATGATGTAATCATCCTACCCCCTTGGGAGAAAAATGGAAAGATGACATGTCATAATGATGATTGAGAGTGATCAAGAAGAACTCAGAACAGATTACAGAAGAATTCAGAAGATTCAGAATTAATTTTGAGTGATTTCAAGGTTTGGGTTGACCAAATTTGACTAGGGTTGACCAAAGTTGACTTTTGAGGAAAAAAGTTAAATTTGTGAGAAAATGTTGATTAGATATGATTCTAACAAGAAAGCGACGTCATAAAGTTGACTGCACAAGCGTCTAATCGTGACAGTCCAGAAAATTTTAAAATGTGATTTTGAGCTATATAGAAGTGTCAAATTTTGATTTTGATCACAAAAATGGATTTACAGCAGCCAAATTAGCTAGTGGTGAAATTTCCATGCAAATTGGAGCACTTTTGAAAATTAGGTCAAAACCTATATGAGTCTAAAAGGGCATTTTCAAATCATTTGCCTTCGTTGACTTTTGAGAATTGAACTCTCAGCAAAAATGGTGGTCCCCGTGAGCACTCATCATTTTGAGCAATCCAAGCATTATAACTAGATAGCAGGCAACAAACCCCCAGTAAGTTGTCAATTAACCTCTCCACCATTTCAAATTTCATAGTTTTTGGTCAATTTTTACATTGTTTTTCACGTTTTAAAATACTATCCTGTGGGTTCTTGCACGAGGAACTAGTTTCCTCGCGTGGCTCGTGATGAAGACTCGCACAAGAAATTGCCAAAAGGTAGATTCTCGCATTGGCTGGTGGGTATCCTCATGTGGGAGGGTACCCACATCTCACATGGGAAACCCTTTAACAGGGGGTTTCTCACGTGAATAGTGATCAAACTTTGCGTGGGAATGAAACTTCACGTGGCTCATAAAACTTCTTCCCATGAGAATCTTCTTCCTCGCATGGAGAAAATTTAATAGTTTGAGAATAAAACAAGTTTTTTCTTTGTCCAAGAGCAATTGCGTCAGCATTAGTCCATAGCATAGGATGTCTGTAATGCTTTATTTCTTAGTTGTGCATTGATTATCTTGAATCATGATTTGATTACTGATCCTGCATTGTTGTTTGCATGTCTTGCAGGTCAAGTTCCCAGATATAGCCTTTAGGTCACATCATCCCGCTATTAGTGGGCTGGTCTAGTAGGTGGATGATGTTGAGATCATGCACATTGATAGTTTGGGCCTATCACATCTCTGTGAGATACCTGACATTTGGGTTAATCATAGGTTACTGGGAGCATAAGTAGAGCGTTTCCATTCAGAAATGAACGCCTTTCACCTTCCTTAGGGCAAGATGATAGTGATGCCAGAGGACATCTATAGGATTCTCAAGATACCTTTCAATGGGCCTGGAGTAGAGTATGAGGTACAACCTCGACCAGGGACACTAGCACTATGCGAGATCCTGCAAGATGAGCTATTCATGTGGAGAGCCATCCCATGGGAGGAGTTGATCAAAGAGTACAGGCTTGGACACTGATTGGCCATGGTTTTGGCAGTATTCCTTGGTTCCTATCTGATACCAGATCGCAGGTAGCATGGTTTCGAGTGTGGTTTGGGTTGGATGTTGTAGAGGATGTTGGAGGAGCTGATTAGATATGGATGGGGTCAGTGTATGCTAGCCCATATGTACCATGAGATGCATGAGATCGTCTATAGAGAGGTGAAGAGCATGGTGGTAGGGGTCTTTGTTTTACATGTGTGGGAATGGGAGTACCTATCGGTTACCCGACCCATATGCAAGGATATGGGGGAGCCACAGGAGCCTTACATATACAGGTATAGAGGTTTGATTATCTAGCCCGCGCTGGGTAAGACAGAGCAATGGCGAGCTCAGCTCAATGATCTGGTTGCAGTGACATGGTGACCATGGACGCTAACAGAGGACTAGGACAATGATAGTGATCAGCTGCGGTACATGCTTGTGTCATGGCCATTCATCAGCCAGGTGATATCAGTTATTGAGTGATTTCCTCTGACACATGTCTGGCAACTGTTTGGCCGGGAATAGAAGATCTCACAGGAGTATTGTTCCTATGCTCATTTTCATGATGAGCTTAGGAAGGGATGGTCGACCAAGTTGGATACTAGTCGATGCATGATAGACGTATGAGCCCTAGCGCAAACTCAATTGGATTACCTAAGCGTGATTGCAGATGGGGGCATGACTCCATATTTTAGGGAGCATTTTGTGACTCATCCCTTCCCACAATTAACAGAGCCAGTTGGTATGGTAGTGCCATCACAGGTAGTGCACCTACACGTGCCACAGTAGTAGGCACTAGTGCCTCCACTGTAGCATGTACCATGGCCACTGCCATAGTAGGTATCACATCCATGCATAGTATAAGTGGACATACCCGCACACCAAATGCAGATTGATCCTGGTGTGAGCAACAGTGGGAGATAGAGCAGGAGGAGGACAAACACATAGCTTGAGGATGTACAGGAGCAGGTAGAGCAGCAAGAGGTACCACAAGAGGACACGATGCAGAAGGAACAGCCTACCTAGGAGCTGGCACAAGGCCCAGTACCCGGGGATGTGCTATCATAGGCGCAAGATGCTCTACAAAGATTGAGAGAGAGAGAGTATAGTAGCTTACGAGATAGGTCACAAATATGTAGGTATATGTGGTCATGAGAGATGCATGGCTTTTAGACAAAGATTGAGAGGTTTAGGATCTCCGAGGATAGTTGCGGATGATGCAGGAGCAGCTCTGAGTGGAGGGAGGATAGCAGGCATCCCGAGTGGCCTATTATTATGAAATTTATGTGGGAGTAGTGCCAGATGAGGCATTGCAGGTGCCGAGATTTTCCTCATATGCCAAAGGATCAGAGGGTGCACAGGCACCACCGCCACCAGATATGCCTCCTCCTCCACCTCCTCCAGGTGACGAGGGAGAGGGTCAGAGCTAGATTTTGATAGATTGATAGATGAGATCATAGGATGTATCTGATGCATTGGCATCCATGTATTCTACCACCATTTTTGAGATAGACTATGCTCAAGTAGCACCTTTTTGTATTGTATCGACATATTTGAGATATATATATGAGCTTGTCTTTTTGTATCATCGCATGTGTCATGTTTGATTGTTTATGAGATGTTTCCTATATGATTATATATTTAGATGAGTTAGAATGTATGCAAATGGATGAACATGTTTTGAATATATGTAAATGTATGAAATGCACATGTATGTGATGCACATGTATGTAGATGCAGATTTGTATGTATGTAGATGATTTATTTGAATGCACTTGTGAATGGAAATATGTAAATGCAATGTGTAAATGATAATGCAAATGTAATGTATATGGTACTAACATCTCACACAGGGTGTCCAGATGTGTGACAGATGCTAACCAAGAGAACTTGTGAAGAATCAAGAGTGAGGACCGAACACTTGTGCAGTCATGATGAAACTAGGACTCTAAAGAATAACTCCCCAATGTATGACCCAGGAGGACGCAGTGAAGTGAACATAAAATTGCTGCCATAAAGGAAGCCTAGAATGAAAATGAAATCCTATGCTAGATGCAATCCCTAGGACATGGTTGTGAGACCCATCGTAAAATCATCATCATTGAGCATTTTTGGAACATCAAAGTCGCTACAATCCTTACTAGTGCCACTGTGACCATAAGGCTATGAATATGACTTTCATCAGATAAAATGTAGGAACCAAACGTAAGCACCAGGGCACAAAAGCTAAGATGACCTGAACATTGTTTCTAGTTGATATTGCAAGAGTGCACCAGTATCGAGGCATTCAAAGCCAAGATAACCATGAGTGCATTCTTGTGTAAACAAATAGAGAAATAACAGTCAAGGAGATAGTACCAACCTCACCATGGCATACAAATAAACAAGATTGAGGGATGTGAGGTTATTCCACCTTAGTGCGGGACCTCTTATCACATACACCCTGTTTATTTGACATTACTAGATCATTGGGACTATACCAACAAGCAGTAGACAAAGAAAATATCAATAAAATCCATGAGAACAGTCAACATACAAAGAAAGATTCAATCATAGCTCAGCCAGTTTCAAAGTTTTTGAATATGTATGTGTATGAGGTGTTGAAAAACACCATTGTGCTTGTGAGTGCATTGTGTCTGATTGTTATCGATAGATGTTTACGTTTGAGATATCTGATGTGTGTTGAAAAACATAGATGTGTCCAAAGATAGTGTTGAAAAACACTATTTATGGTGGTGTTGAAAAACACCAGTTTGTGTTAGTAGCGAGTTGTCCTGTAAAAGTGACAAGATTACTGACTCGGGTGTAAACCAAAGATGTGAGAAAATGGGGGCCCCATGCCCCCAAGTAACGATGACTAACTTGATGTATGTTGCAAGGACAAACTAGATTTGGTTGCCCCCAGGCATAGGATGTTGAATTAGTGTCAAGTGAGTAGGGTTCGGAAAGGAACTAGAGTGTCACGAAAGTGACCAAAAGCTATGAACAAACTAAAGCAAAGAATTGTCAAGACTAAGTATTAATAGATAGGGCATGTGAGTAACTCCAATTATAACAGATGTGAGAAATCACAAAAGTACAGCAATAGTAGACAGATGTAGTGAGAAACATGGTGACTGATGTGAGAGATATTCTCAAAGGAAGAGATCATAGGACTAACAAGACATCAGTAGGCAGACGCAGTGAGAACCACTAGTGACGGATGTTAGGGAGATTCTCAAGGAGAGAGAACTCAGTATAATCCAAGCGATAGTAGGAAAACGTAGTGAGAACCATTGGTGACTATCGTGAGGTAGATCCCAAAAGGTAATGGGATAGTGCCCCCTAGACTAGGAGGGTTGCCCTGAGAGTATGACCAGTTTCAATCCATGTAATTTGGTGTCTTGATGGGTAACTGAGAACATGCAAAAAGCAAATGCAAGTAGGAAAGCAGCAAAGCAAATGCATAAAGCCAAGTGGTTTTGTGATAGATATAGAAATGTGGAACAAGAGGCACCTATTTACTAGGTTTTCATCTTCTTGGCAGAAATTCTTTTTTTTTTGCTACCATGACGCCTGTTTGCCAAGTTTTCATCAATGGCACCATTTTTTTTTTCTTTTTCTCTTTTTTTGTATTTTTTTAATTTTTAATCTTTTTTTTGTGTTTTTGGAATATATCATTTTTTTGCAGATACATCAAAGCACCTATCGCTAGGTTTTCACTAAGATGATCATTTTTTCAGGACTTTTTCATATTTTTAGAATTTTTTCAAGACTTTACTATATACATGAGCATACTAAAGATGTCTCATCTGTAGAATTGTTTCAAATGAAGAGTGTTGATGGGATCTTTGAGTTGTTCTCCCTCAGTAGTAGAAATTTGATAAGTGCCAGACCCAAACACTACAGTGACAACATACAGACCAAGCCAATTTGGTTCAAATTTTCCTTTCTAGATCTAATGTTGTTGATTCTTAGGGTTCTCCCTCAGAACAAGGTCACTCGCTTTGAAATCCCTTGGTCAAACCTTCTTGATATTGCTCTTGGACATCCTTTTATGATATGCTCTAAGGTGATCAACCGCCACTTGTCGACGTTCATCAAGTAGTTCTAGCTCTTTTAGCCAAGATATCATGTTATCATCATCAGTAATAAGGCCCTTCAGAGAGACTCGGAGAGAAGGAATCTCAACCTCAATTGGTAACACAGCATCTGCTCCATAAACCAAAGCATAGGGTGTAGCCCCTGTTGGTGTTCTTATGCTTTTCATGTATGCCCAGAGAGTTGGATTGATCTGGAGATGTCAATCTCATCTAGATTTGTGCACTGTGTGATGCAGGATTTTGAGGATTGTCTTGTTTGATGCTTCTGCATGTCCATTACCCTGAGGATAATAGATGAAAGACCAATGCTAAGTAATTTTAAACTTAGAACATAGCTCTGTCAAATCCGTATTTTTGAATTGCCCCCCATTATCAGTGATTATTGCTGAGGATACACCATACCTACAAATGATGTAGTTGAGAATGAACATAGCTACTGATTTTCCATTGGCAACAGTGAGAGAGACTGCCTCCACCCACTCGGTAAAATAGTTTGTATCTGTGATGATGAACTTATATCCATTTGAGGATGAGGGATAAATCTGACCCACCAAGTCAAAGGCCCATTTTTGAAATGGCCAGAAAGTAATGAAGGGAATAAGCTCCTTGGTTGGAGCATGAATTAGATTACCATGTAGTTGACACTGTTTGCAATACTTAGCAAACTATGTAGCTTCTTTTTCTATATCTCGCCAATAGTAATAGCTCTAATAAGTTTATGAGCCAGTGTCAGGCCGTTAGAGTGAGACCCACAAATGCCTTCATGCACCTCTACTAACACACATTTAGACTCATCAAGTTCTAAACACCTAAGGAGGGTACCATCTAGACTGCGCCTATACAAGTCATTAGCTATGATGACAAATTGTAAAGCACTGTGGATTAAGTGACGTTTCTCATTCTGCGTGTAAGTGTCTGGAACAATCTGGTCACGAAGGTAGGATTAAATATGATGGTAGCAGGATGAGTCATGTTTAATGACAGAACAAATTATCTAAGACTCAGGGGAATCATATGTTGGGTGGTATAACGTATCCACTAGGAATTTGTGTTAGAAATAATTTTTTGGTATCTGTAGCATGGAAGAAAGAGTAGCTATTGCATCTGCCACTTTATTATCTACCCTTAGAACCTATTAAAATGTGATGTGAACAAAATAATTTCTGAGGTCATCAACCAACCATTTATAAGGTACCAACTTGTCATCTTTTGTCTGATAGATATCATTTACTTGATTGATGACTAACTGTGAATCTCCAAGGAAATTGAGCTCATCCATTTGCCTTTCAAGGGTGATCTTCATACCATTGATTAAGGCTTCATACTCAGTGATGTTGTTTTTACAAGGAAACAACATCTTATATGCTTTTGGTAAAGAGTACCTTTGAGGTGTAATGAATAGTATCCTAGCACTTGACCCATGTTGGGTAAATGAACCATCAAAGAACATAGTCTAGGATCTATGTGTGAGAAGTAAAATGGACTCATCTGGAAATTCAATGTTCAATGGTTGATGATCTACTAGAGGTGCTTCCACCAATTGATCTGCAATCGTTTGCCCCTTGATGGCTTTTCTCTCTACATACTCAATATCAAATTCACTGAGAAGCATGACCTATTTAACTAGTCTACCTATGAAGGTAGCTTTACTGAGAAAATATTTCAAAGGATCAATCTTAGCAATTAGGCGTGTAGTATGAGCCAGCATGTAGTGTCACATTTTTTGTGAAGAAAATACCACTGCGAGGCAAGCCTTCTCTATAACAGGATAGTTTGTTTCATATGAGACCAGAGTTCTATTAATATAGTAGATAGCCCTTTCTTTGTTGTTCTGGTCTTCTTGAGCTAATAGGATGCCCAATTATGTATCCGTAGCAAAGATGTAAAGTATAAGCGGCTTCCCATGAATAGGAGGCATCAAAATTGGCAGGTTCACAAGATACTGTTTGATTTGTGTGAACCCCTCATCACATTGTTTGCTCCATTGGTAAGTCACACCTTTGTGTAAAGTCTTGGTGAATAGTTGTGACTTGTCGACCAATTGTGAGATGAAGTGCCATATAGACTGTAGTCGGCCTTGAAGTCCTCTCATTTGTCTAATATTCTTCGGTGGTGGCATTTCTATGATATCTTGAATTTTCATAGGATCCACCTCAATGCCTTTTGTAGAGATAATATAACCAAGCAGTTTTCCAGATGTTATGCCGAATGCACATTTCTTAGGATTGAGCCTCAGACTGAATTGTTCCACGCGATCTAGTATAGGACCTAGATCCGCAAGGTGTTTCTCTTGTTGCATGCTCTTAGCTAAAGTTTCATCAACATAATCTTCCATTATTTTATGCATCATGTCATGAAATATAGTGGTGATAGCTCTCTAATATGTAGCACCGGCATTTTTGAGTCCAACGGGCATGACATTCCAATAGAAAGTGCCCCATGCACACGTAAAAGCAGTTTTCTCTTTGTCCTCTAGTGGGATCTTTATCTGGTTGTAGCCAGAGAAACCATCCATTAGTGAGTACATTTTGTATCTTTCTATCATATCTACAATCATATCAATATTGGGCAATGGAAAGTTGTCCTTAGGACATGTCGTATTCAAATCTCTAAAGTCCATGCATACTCGGATAGATTTGTCATGTTTTGATACTGGAACAATGTTAGAGATCCATTCTGCATAGTCAATTGCTCTAATGAATACTGCCTTTAGAAGCTTCTCCAATTTAGCTTTGACAAGTAGAGCCGCATGTGGATGCATTTTCTGAAGCTTTTTCTTAACAGGCTTGACACCTGGTGCAATGGACAAATGATGCATGATTAGATTAGGGTATAATCCTGGCATGTCTGAATATTTCCATGCAAATTTTATCTTTTTTCTCCATAAGAATGTAGTGAATTCCTCTCTTTCTGTCTCAGATAATGATTGTGCCAAATGAATGATCTGAGGTTCAGCTTTTGTACCCAAGTTGATTGGTTGAGTTGGTTCAATAAGAATAGATGATCGTTCCTGGAAATGACTCAAAAGTGTATCAAGTATCTCATCCTCAGGAGCCTTAGAGATGTTTTCACCCTTGGATACGTCCTTTATTTTGACTTTTTTAGGCTCTAACACTGCCACAATGTGGTTTTCACCATCAGAGCACCTATTTTTTCTTCTTTTGATTTTGTGACTAAGATACTTGATATCAACCTCAGTCATGTTGACACTTGCTTTACTAGTGGAGGGCATTACAGGCTCGACAACATGGAGGTAACAGGCAAGAGTGTAATCATTTTGGAACATAAGGACTTCATTAGATGGGGAGGGAGAGTTCCAGTCTATAAGCTCGAGATGGCGGAATTAAAGAGAAGTGATGGGTTCAAGCACGTTCATAGTATAATCATCTAAAGAATGGATGAGCAAGTCAAGACCTAGAGCGATCTCATCAAAAGGTGTATTCAAATTCCTTTGATTCCTAGCGACCGTAGTAGATGACATGTTAACATCGATGGAGTCGGACTCATTTAAACTTATAGTAGACCTTTCACCTACGTTGAGAAGGTTTTCATGTGTGTGAATTGTATCTATATCTCTGTCAAAGGTGGTATATGACAAGCTGTCCAACTCATATTCATGGGATTTTGTTTCATCATTAGGCATCATATCAAGAACATGAGTGAAATCAACCCTTTTTCCCCAGTTTGGGTGAGTTCTGCCTAAAACTTCGGCTATGGTGAGATAAGCACCATTTAACATAGGTTCTTCATCAATGCTTGCAGCATCATCTCCTTCTTGTTTAGTGGGGAGTGGCTGGGATTCCTATTCAAACTGCTCTTGGAAGTGTGGTGGTATGTACAAATCACCCTGATGACCTGAATTGACAGTGTGTATTTCTTTCCACCACTCGTAGTTTAATGGAGAAAGTGGAGTGGTTTTATTAGAATTGCTGTCAGTCACGACTGTACTAACATGTGGTATAAAGTCATCTGGCTCAGCAAAGAATGCTGCCAGGTTTGGAGGAATGGGATAAGGGAAGTAGTCTTCCTCCGAGTTGTCTTCAGACTCTTCAGTCTTAGATGTCTCTTCAGGTGTTGGTTGTTGATTTGTGTGAGGTACAAATTGGTTTATCCCTAGTTGAAATATGAGCTTCTTGAAGCCTATACCTATAGAGTCATGTGTTCAGTGACAAATAGCTTCAAGTGGTGCAATCAATCCCTTATGGTTTGCACCTATAGGACCATTTCCTTTGTACCCAAAATGTTGCATAATAGTTAAAACTTTGCCATACTGTTCAGGATTTATTTCATAAGGCGGAGTGGTTTGTTCAGAGGTGTCCTCTCCTTTATAGATCTAGGCTTTGATAGCCCTATTTTCAGCTTCTTCTTCTAATGGTACTATGGCCTGTACAAAGGTACCACCATATTTTGAAGAAGGAGGAACTGTGGAAGGTTTAGTGCCCTCAGAAGGTCCCCCAAAAGAATGTGGAGACAATGGAAGAGATGTAATAGACAGCATCGGTTCAATCTAATATCCTCCCATGTCAGTTTCCTTGAGTGTTAGACCCTTTTCCATTTCTTTTAGTTTAGTCTCGAAGAGCTCAATAGACTCTCTGTTGGTGGGCACAAAGAAGTCAGCAGATTTTGTGAGTGTGTTGCAATCATAGCGTGTATTAGTAGGTATAGTCACTTCAGATCCTTGGAATGGGAATTTAATGCACTGATGGTATGTTGAAGGGATAGCCTACATTTCATGGATCCATGTCCTTCCCAACAGAATATTATACGCTGAAGGAATGTCAAGCACTTGAGAAATAACATCTCTTTCAATAGGACCAAATCTGATTGGCAACACAACTAGCCCCTTAGATTTTCGTTCTTCTTCATCATGGGCCTTAATAGTAATATTTTTGCAGGCATCTATGCATTCTTCACCATAAGATAACTCAGTAAGGAAACTAGCAGAGAAAATGTTGAGGCCATCACCGTTATCTATGAGAACATGGTGGACGCACTTTGGACCAATCATGACTTCAATGTGCAAGGGGTTATTATGTGGGTGACTCAAAGAATGGTCATCTTCCTCAAAGAAAGACAAGTAATGGGAGGAGGTCAAGTGACCTACCATGGATTGAAACGGATTGAGATCAAGATATTTTAGGACATTTTCCTCAGTGAGGGCTTTGTCAAGGATCTCCCTGCGAGCAGGGGAGATTTTCAGCAGCTTGAAGATGGTGATCTGAGCATCAGTATGTTGTGATTGCTCTAGAATGCTATAATTGGTAGCATTAGATGAGGAACCCAATTTTGGATTCTTATTGGTAGAGCCAACAATAGTTTTGTTTGTAGGTTGTGTCGATGTAGACGTAGAAGGCTCAAGGCCTTTGATGATGATCTTAGCACAAGATCAAGTGACAACGTTTGCACTAACCTTAGACTATTATTGTTTGGAGGACTAAGGTGTAGACCCTTGCAAGATGAAAGGAGTTTTGGGCTTGGGAGTATCTTTCCTTCCCTTGAGAATGACAACATTACAGTATTCAGCCTCAACAGGCTCAACCATATTAATGACATTGTCGTTATTGGTGTAGGTATAGTTGACCTTGGCATTAGTATTTTTTCCTTTAGATGATTCACCTTTTCCATGAGGAGGAAATGGGTCTTTGAAAGCTTGGTGATCTGAGTTCTTGTTGTGACTTCCCACAGCAATAACCTCACTATCGATGAGATCCTAGATTTTATGCTGCAATTTAAGACAAGTAGTCATTTTATAACCTTTGTTATGGTGAAAATCACAATAAGTAGATTCATTCCACCAAGAGGGTCTTGGTTGCGGATCATAAGGTCATGAATTATCCAATGGAGTGAGTAAATGGTTTTCTAAGAGAGTCTTGTAAACTGCATCAAGAGGTTCTCCTAAAGGAGTGAACTCACGCTTGGGTCTAGGGGCTCGAGGTTTTGATCCAAAAAATCATGAGATACTTGGTTTGGATTCTGCCACAACCTATTCAGTGGCTTTGGTAGCCTGCATTGTGGTGGTGAGATTAAAAGAAGCCTTTGAAGGCTTGGGAGTCACATTGTCTACAACTCCATCATTCACAACATTCTGGTTCTTGTTGGGAAATTTGGATTTATCTTGGCTTGAGGAGGAAGACCCTTGGTTATTTTCCTTATGTAAGGTCAATTCTCCTTTCTTGATCATAAATGCCTCAATTCTCACAGCCTGCTTAATCATGTCATCAAAGGTTAGAGGACCTTGCAGCTGTACTTGATACCCAAAGTTGGGCAGAAGATTGTCTAGAAAGATGTCCAACTTTTCAAATTTGGGTATTTTGTGAGAATATCGTGTATAAAGTTGTCTCCATTTTTGGAGAAATGTCAAGAAGGATTCCCAATGATTTTGTTTCAAGTTGCAAAGATCTCGGATGTGAACTGGATGTTGGATGTTGTGATAATAGTGTTGTAGAAATAAATTGGCAATTTTGTCAGAAGTTTTGATGCCAGTTGGTAGTCTAGAGAACCACTCCATAGCTGACCCTCCCAAACTACGTGGGAAGAGAAGCATGAGATAAGTTGGATCATGTATGAACTCCATAGAAAGAGAACCAAACTCCCTCAAATGATCTTGGGGATCAGAGGTACCCAAGTATTTATCGTGCTTGGGAAGTTCAACTCCCTTTGGAAAAGGAGGCATGCATAGACTCTTATCAAACGGGAATGGACAAATGATTTCCAGTGTGAATTGAGTGGTAGGTTTTTCTTTTTCCTTCATGAGTTGAAGGATTTTCTCTTGCATGCTTTGCATTTGCTTTTGCAAGTGGGAGTTTTTAGTTTCTTCCTCTTTCTCAACAAGTGTCTCTACCTTGTAATCGGGGGGGCGAGGAGTTTGGCACCTTGGCTGGCCAATTTGAGAAGGTATTTCTCCTTCTCTTCTTTCATTATGACTGCAACCATTCTCATGAATTTTTTATTATTGAGAGTGTCTAGGATATCCCCTTGGGTTATTTCTTTCTCTTCATCAGGAGGAGGGTCTTGAAAAGGGAATTTACCCCTAGTTTTAGAGAGATCATCTCTTCTATGTTCACTTGATTAGTCATGATCTACCATCTTGCTAGGATGCAAGTGTTCAATGTGTAAAGACTCAGTATGAGAAGGTTGAGTGTTTTCAAAATTTGGATCCTCTTAGAACAAAAGGGTTTCGAACCTGACTAAAATCCACTGGAAATGACCATTTTCTGTAAGGTCAAAGTACTAGAGAGGGAGATCAAGATGATTCCTGACTAGATGTAGCCAAAAATGGTGTGGAAAGCATAGATTCATCTTGATTGATTGAAGGGAATGTTTTTCCACTTCAAGTTGTAACAGTCATAGACAAAGATTGTACAGGGGATGTGAACTAGGACCAACCTTGAAACTGTCTCAAAGTAAATGTATAGAAAGTGCCAAAAGGTGAAGTAACCTTGATGCAAATCATCAGAAATGAGGCTAGAATAGCCGAGAGATGACTATTGTGACACCAGGCATGACAATATAGATGAAATAGACCAAAAGATATGAGACAAGACCAGTTTAAGAAAGAATCATGTAATTCTCAACCCAAGAAACCAAGTTGCAGACTGTGTGAAGATAGAGGGAAGATAAACAGACCCAGATTAGAGACCAGATTTAGCAGAGGTATGCTAGACATATGGGAAATTGCTCATTTTTTCGACAAAAAGTTTCAGACTCACGTGAAGAAGTATGTTCTCACATGAGGATTCTCATAGGAGTGCGCAAAACTATGTAGTCCCACATGAAAAAATGATGACAGACTGGTGAATTAGAATAATAGAAATATTGAAAAAAGTCATGTGATGATTGCTAGCATGTCACACAAACTTTCTCAAATACTGATGCAAAGATGGCAGAATATCACGCGAGACTTGGCAGTTTTAATAAATGAAAGTCTATAGAATCAGACACTTAAGACTAGATTGTGTTTCCCAAGACAAGATAATGTTGTTTTCTAATAGAGAGTTTGCTTTACAGATTGTTTTGGACATGTTCAAGTTTGACAGTTTGTGTGATTTGATGTTTGTTTCAATTGTTTAATTGATACACCCACGCAAAACACATTAAGAAGAATGTTTTTAGTACCAGAACAGACACATCACAATCCTAGGATACCTAGGGAAGTATTTATTGAATCCCCACTTGAACCAAAGTTTAGCTATGCCTACTCTTAGCAGACAACTTAGATGCTTGGAGGCACGGGCTCCTCCTTACATGTGCACTCACTTCTCAGGCACACCAAGCTTTGAACCCCAAAGGAATTTCTTCCCAAAGGGCTGTTGTCTCTACTAAGAGATGTAAAAGTGTGGGGCATCTTAGTCAGTATCTGACCTTCCAAACCAATAGATAGAGGTTTTTAGATACTATAAAAACAATTTTTAGTAAGGACATCCATTCAGGTGGTTGTGATCAAGTCATTTTCCCAATAAAGGGGGCTCTCCCAATCCTTTCAAAGCAAGACTTTCACCTTAATGATGTCAGGATTTTAACACACCACTAGGGTACTGGAGGAGATTTTGGTTGCCATAATGAATTCACACCTATCCATTATGAGATTAATCACAATGATATTTTTTATATACCGATTTGGAAGGGCTTGGCTTTAGCCTATTACCGGTTGGGCATCCACTCTCACTGTCTTTGCTAAAGCTCTTGGGAGGTAGCCACACTAGAAGAATCATATGAATTTCTCTTACACCCAAGATCCATAAAGGCAAGGGGAGAGGATACATTCATATAGTTCTTGGAATTACAATCTAGAAAACACTTCTATCACGCAAGACAATGATTCATTTTAAGCACCAACCGAAGTGTGTTCTAACTACTAAAAATAGACATGAGAGTTTTGTGAAAACACGTATGTCTTCAACAAGTATCCTGAGAAAATACGTTACTATTTTGTAATTTCTTTCTTCATTTCAGCATCCTACAAACCACTGTTAAGTTGTTTCATATATAAAACTAGAAAAACACAGTCAACAGCAAACAGAAACCATCAGTGGTCAGAAATCAGCAAGAACAAAGATATCAAAAACTACAATTTATAAAGTACTGGTGTCAAATGTCACGCGAATAAGTGTTACAATTCGCACGAAGAATCCTAGCTATGCACACGAAGAAATTCATATACTTGCAAAATGTCACGCGGTTATAAGAGAAATTTCACACGAACTTTCATCATGGATCCGTATGGACGAAAACCAGAATTGATCAAAAGTGTAAAAAATGAGGCCAGAAAGTAAATTTTTGGGCCTCACGGTGGGCGCTAGAAATGTATGTGGTAAAATTTGCCTTTTTATTCAACCATACACTTCAACATAGTCTTTGTTCATTAGCCACATACAGAAGTGAATATGAGTTATTCATCCTACATGCCTGTATGATTCGACCTGTTGCCTTCTATCTAGATGGGGTTTCGAATAGCTCTCAGAACGAGAGTCTCACAACCATAGACCGATCTAAGAATGAAGGATTTTTCTCCATGAATGTGATGCAAATGCAAGATTATTCTAAGAATTGAAATGAGATTAAACTAAGACATGATTTCAATGCAATTATTCTAAGAAATTGAAATTATTCTATTGCAAATGAGAGATTTTAACTAGACATGAGATGATAAAATGTAGCAACAATTCAGTATTCTAGCAATGCATATTTTCTACAGGGGTTTGAATGAGAAATGAGAGTTCTTTTATAGACTCAGAGGTGATCAAAACAGAAAGTTTCCTTCTTGAAATAAAACAGATAGAAAAGCCAGTTTAAAATAGAAAGATTTCTTTAAAAGAAAACAATAAATTGTTTTCCCTTTGCTTTAACTATTTTTCTTTCTTTGATTTTAACTTTTTTATTTTCTCTTTAAAGCACAATTATTTCAAAACTTCTATTTTTGAACATGAGAGAAGATTTTTGAGAGAATATTTAATTAAATTTAAATAAAGTATGACCTCATAAATGTGTTTTTCTCAATTATCTTAATAATTAAATTCAATTATTGAAATGAGGATATTTATTTAATAATTAAATATTTTTTAATCCCTTTTCATGTGTTTTAGCTAAAAGGGGTCAATTTAATTTAATTAAAGTGATAGGACTTTATAATTAAATTAATTCAATCATAAGGTTTGCTTTAGCCAATAGATATTTAGGAATTAAACATAATGTTATGATTAATGCAGATTTAGGATTTTTTGCATTTGACACTCAGGTCAATTAGAATCAGTCAGAACTCATAATTGCCTAGTACAATAGGACTTTGATGGTCCAGAAGAATGACAAATGCAAGAAAATTGGTTAGGGTTGCAAGATGCCAATTTTGGGGTGTTACACCTCCAAACAAGCTAAAGAACAAAAGTAAACATGTTTTTGGTTGAGAAGGATTGCCAAGGACCCAAGATGCTCCTACATCAAAGCAGAATACAAAGTTAGAAGTGGAATTAATAAAGTTGAAAGTAGAATCTAAAGCATATGGAAGCAGCACTATCTTGGATAAGTTGATGAACTTATCGGAGGAATGAAAAGATAAATAAACTACAGTATTCATCGATGAAATCTCAGAAGAAAATGATAAAGGAAAAAAGTGGTGATTGACGAAGATGCAAAAGTTGAGGAAACAAGTAATAATCAGAATACACCTACAAAGAGGATACTGGTGAGACAACCAAAGGCTTAAAGGTATTTATCTTTTAACGGTTGAAGTTACATTTGCAAAAAAAATTGTCTTAAAGAAATAGAGTGTCAGATGAGAAGAATTCAAAGAGCACAATGCAATAAATGTCATAAATTTGGTCATGAGGAGAATGAACGCAAAAGTCAAGCTTCTAATCAAGAAAAGGAAAATATTATGAACATAATTTTTCATGGAAATTTTTATGTGTCATAAATTTAGTCATAAAGCAAGTCAATGCAAAGAAAAATCATTGATATCCATAAAAAGGAATGAGAATTGTTTCAAGTGTGGATAGATAGGTCACTATGCTAAATTATGCAAATCTACCAAAACACCGACAAATATTGGATGTGATAATCATGCTACAGAATCTAGTGGATCTCAGAAACATAGTATGTAATGGAGAAAGAAGTTTGGTGGTACAAAGGTTTCGGTAGTACCGGATCCTAGTGTTGGTCCTATCGATAACTAAGCAGAGAATTGTGGCTCAGGGGGAGTATCGAGTAACTTGAATATTACACCTTCCCTATTCTAGAGTGGTATACCAAGATAAAAATAAATGCATTAACAATGACAAGATAGTTTTAAAATAATTAACAAGAAAAGTACATTGATTATGTCAATAATAGTCAATTCGAGAAGGACTTGTCAATTTCATGTGTATTTACAAGGATTTGGATCAATTAGTATTATAGCACAAAGACTATTCATTTGAAGATTTGTAGAGCACTTGAGTGTAAGGAGTTTTTGAATAATCACAACACTTAAATCAGTTGCCTACGAACATATGAAAAGGAAAAGAGAGAAAGACATAGAGCTGAAATAATTTAATTAAGGATGGATAAAGGCTTTGGATTTTGGATTATCATACGAAGGAATGCATAAAGTTAGAGAGATAGGGATAGACATTTGGGGAGAATTCCCATGGTGTGATAACAAAGAGTTCATACTATTCATACTGGACTATTTTTGGGGTAAAACATTGATGTTGAACAGACCATGCATCATAACGAAGGAAGTAATCAAAGCAATTACTGGACATTTATGTAGCGAAGGCAAAGTTCTTGCAAAGAATTCAATCAGTTATGAAGAGGTGGAAGCCCTAATGAAAATCAGAAGGGATCAATGTGCATTCACAATTTATTCTATTGAAGATCCTATTGTAAGGTATGTTGCAACTGGAATGTCTTACAAAATTTAATTCCATAGTTGTGATGGTTCTACATCTTCCATAGTTGTGTACATGACATACAAGATGTTACATGAGGATGTTGACATGGATTTATGCAAAATATTGTTAGACAACTTGTTTTTGAATGTAAACATGATAGTAGAGGATGACAATGGTTTCTATTTTGGATCATTGGTTATGTTTTTGGTATTCTACTTCATGATCTCTTTACCTGGAAAAGAAAATATTGTATGAAGAACTTACTTTCCTATCAAAAGATACATTTACAAGTACCTCAAAGAGGTGGAAAACAAAACTGATGCTTGCAAGGCAAACTTCTTATCTCTTTAGGAGAAGTTAGGTAATGGTTTGATAATTGTTGGTGCACTACCATCAAGATATTTTCATGAAGGTTCCTTCTCAGAAAAAAAAAATCTAGTACTTATCATTGGTTCACCTTCTAAACCTAAGAAGATGAGGACAAGTAAGAAAGGAAAAGAAACTATTACAGTTCCAATATCTGACAGTGAAGAGAAATCTTCTGACAGTAAGGAGAGTACAGTCAAAAGAGAAGAAAAATCAAAGGAGATGAAAATTGAGCATGAAATGGAGAAACCCATGGTTTCACCAGTAGAAAGGGAAGCTATTGATATAATAAGGTCAATTCTATGTTGAATAACAGTGAATTCAAAAAAATGGTAGTTTGTGGGCTAAGTGCTCTCCAACTAACATGACCATTGTACTAAAATTTCTTATAGACCATCTGATTAATAAAAGGATTGTAGTATCCAGTATATTTGGCATGCTACCTAGTGACATGGTTGAACTTATTAAGAATAATTTTCTACAATTTAGTGTCAACTTTTTATCTATGGAGAAGAAATTTAAAAATAATTATGACAGTGCTTTGCAGACTTTATCCCTACTTATCAAGAAGACTAAAGCATGTTTGGAACAAATCTCAGAGGTCTACCGATATTGTCTTCATTGGCCTATTGTTGTTGAAAACTTCAGAGGATAGTGTGAGAAGATTGAGTTTGAGATTAATGAGCTAGAAACAAAACTTGTGATATTTTTAGAGACAGATAAGGCGAGCAAAGGATGAGGATACGAGAACTGTGGACTGAGTTGTTATCTCAACAAAGGAAGAGGGATGACCTGATCAAGACCTTATGTCTTGTGAAGGACATGGTGGAAGTCAGGATGGAGGGTATTGTCAACATCATAAGTGATGCTGACAACTTTGAGAAGAGCTTTCCTACTTCTTATTGGACATGATATTTTGACAAGTTGGTAGAATGTGACAGTTTGTGTGCTAGAATGGAGGCAATGATTGCAGAATGGAAGAAAGAGTTACATGTCTTGAAGGAGAGGTATAAAAAGGTATTTATAATTGAAACTATTTTTATACTATAGATAGGTTTACTTGATTTCTTTTTGGCCCTTTACCATTGTGGAAAAAAGGGGGAGAGTTTTTTTATAAGAAGAAAACAAAAGATAGCATCTACTCAGGGGGAGTATTTTTGGATTTTTGACAAATCAATTTTTCCTCTTAACTCTTTTTGTTTTTGAATTTTTTCCATCAATTCCAAAGAGGGAGATTGTTAAAATATATGAGGAAGCACTGGAATTGATTTTCATTATTTTCAAAACCTCTTACTGATAGTCTAGGAGTTTTAGTTGGTGTATGGCATGTCCTATTAGCTGTTGGTGGTGTAACAAGAGTTTTTCGTTATGAATAAGGAGATCCAAAATAAGATATCTCAGGTTTCCTTGTTTGATAGAGATGTATCAGTGTATCAGCCACAAGCACACTCAAGTTTGAATCCTATCGGTAGTAACAACTATTTTGCGTGTCCATCTTTTGGTCTTGATTGTGGCATTCAGATGGCTTCAGTAAGTGAAATGTGTATTTTAATATCTTAAGTATGATCTATCTATGGATCACATTGTAGAGTGTTATGGTTTCTTGTGTATTTCCTAAATCTAGGACCGATGCTATGAATTAAATGTAAATGTAATGTGTTACATTGGTGATACCACGCGTTTGGTGTATAGCTGACATATGTAAGATGAGATACCGGTATAAATAAAGAGGAAACTTTTGTATCAGTGTATGAATGCACATGTGGCTTATGTGTGAAGTATATATGAAATGACTATGAATTCATTTGAATGAGATTTGTGTTCATGCAGAGTAGTTTGTAGATCTTAGATGTAGATTATATTCATTTTCATATATTTTGGCAGTGAGCCCTTGTGTATCAACAGTGAGCCCATGTGTATCAATAGTGAGTCCCTATGTATTGGTAGTGAGCCTCCTGGTAGTGAACCCTTGTGTATTGGCGGTGAGCCTTCTTACAGTGGGCATTTCAGGCAATGAGCCTTTTGTATCAAATCACTTTTTGGTGTCACCTTAACAGGTGTTTTTACATTTCATAAGAATTATCTTCTCCATAATTTTACCCATCTTGGGGTTTCCATGGAAAATCTAGTGTTCTTTGTTTCAGTGTTCTTGTGGATTTCATATTTATATATACTATGGATGTTTACTGTGCTAAATCGACAAATCTTAAGTTGTGATCAGAACTATTTAAGTATTAACGGATAGAGAAATTTTAGTAAAGTTGTGTGGCAATAACTGATTCGTCCCCCCTCTTAGTTATTCATCTTGTTCAACATCGTCAACCATGCTTTATGGTATTCCATACTAAATGATGGAGAACTTTGACTTTATAGATCTTCTTGCACACTTCTTTCCTAGTCTATAATTTATGTAATTTATGAAAAGTATCTCCATGTACATCAATTGAAGTATGTCATTAACCTACTTCAACATTTAAGGATGGTTGATTATGTTGGATCCTAGTCCATTAAACTCAAGTGTCACATTAATTTCCACTTGCCCCACACTTATAATTAATTTTACGTTGTATAAAAGTTTGATGGGTAGTCTCTTGCACTTGACACACACATGTCCTAATTTATATTTGTCATTGGGCTCAACCCCCTATTTTTCCTATGATCCTCATGAGAGTTATAAGAATTCATCAAAGTATATTTTGAGGTATACTCAAGTCATTTCACATTTTTCTATTCGTATCATACCACGAGAGTCATAGTTTCTGGCTTAGTCGACAAAATTTTGAGAAGGTGATATTGATTTACAAAAGCTCAATTTTTTTTATTATATTTTTTCGTACATTTCAGTCTATATGATTTCTCTCATAAGAAGTAAATTTATATTGCACAATTATCCATATTTCTCTCATAAGAAGTAAATTTATATTGCACAATTATCCATTGATGTTGAGTTTTGAGGTGTAGTTATTGCTTGCTAGGAGGTTTTACGATCTAGATGGATTATGACAAATTTTGGTCTACCACAAGTAGTCCTACAATACTTTAGTGTGGTAACCAAATTGCAAATCATATTGCATGCATTCTAGTTGAGCATCAAAGGTAAAAGAACATTGAGAAAAGCATGCATTTTATTCAATATTTTATTTATGATGATCACTTCCCGAATATATACCTACATAGGAGAAGGTTACAAACATCTTCACTAAATCTTTGGCAGCACCTTGGTGATCATTAGTTATAATTAAGCCATTGGGTAAATGAAATTGTCTTGGGGGGTCTTCTTAAGTCCTCCATTCAAACTATGGAGAAGTTTTTTCCAATGAGGTTTTCTCACTTTTTCTAATCCTAAGAGACTTCTAATTTTTTATATAAGTACCTTAGTAGATCTAGTTATTGAGACAATTTTCTCTATTTTTATACATTAGTTTAGTGTCTCTCTATGTTGAACTTAAGGGGAAGTTGGTGTGAACATGTCACTTTATCTAACTTCTTGAAATTTAAGACCCATTCACACCTAAGCCATAAGCTTATAAAGGTTGCTTTATTCTTTTTGTCTCAATTCACAAAATTAAGACACTTGCATAATTTTGTGAGCTTTAAGAATTTTCTCTACTAACTTTTATCTCTTTTTCTTTTACTCCATCAAACTCTAAATTATTCTTTTATTGAAGTAATTAATATATGTGTATTTGAATTGTTCAAAATGAATAAAACGTGCTACGTTATATTTTTCTACTGATTTCATCAAGCATGTGATATATATGTAGTTTATTCTTGAATAATACACGATACGAGAGATGAGTTGGTGTTAAATGTATTCTATAATGGGAGGAAGTGTCTCATTGACGGAATGCAGTACACCAAGCCACAAACTTCGCCGTCTTTGAAGAACGCCGACCAGTCCACTAAGTTAAAACTTGCCAAGCTGACCAGTAAGTTCGACGCTACCACTACCACTTCTTTATTTCACGGCTTAAAGTAAGAGACGGATGCTTGACTTTTCAATCGTGATTGATTAAACTTCCCTCGTCATTATCTCCTTGCGCTATAAAAACGCAGATGTTTGTTACCTCGTTCCATCCATTGGGAAGAGGAATAACGAGTCCGTTGTTAAGCAGATTCCACGGGCTTTCATTCTTTTAAACCTCGTTTAGTTGGTACCTGGAAATATGGTGGTAATTAGTAAGTAGATTTCAGCGGCTTTCATTCTTTCACACTTCATTTGGTTGTAAATCCTCAATTTAATTTAATGTTTACAATGAATTGTGATTAAGCAATACACATTGAACCAGCAAATGAAGACAGATCACCGGAAATGGCTCCGACCGTTAGGATTACAAATGTAGTGAGTGAGCAGAAATTGGCTGATGACCGTAAGAATCTTGATGTCATGGTGCTTGTGCTCAACATTGGTAGAGGATGTGGTATATGAGTGATCTTTGGAAGATCATAAATTTGCACAAGGGCATGTCTTGAGAATGTCTTAGGGTGGTTTCCAATTTATAGGTTTTTTGAGAAGTAAAAGGACAAATGAGATTAAAAGTTGGCGTTAATAACTCATAATGGATAAGATCTATAGAAATACGAGAGGATGACAAGTTTCATCATATGGTTGTTTCATAGAGAGGGTCCCAAGAATGAAGGGGAATCTGTGGGAGACGATCACCTACGGTAGAAGAACAATATTTTATAATACTATAGAAGATGTTCTATTGAAACCATGTGTTCAAATATATTATTTTTTGAAGGAATAAGAACCTAACTTGATTACTATATATTAAACATGATTAAGTCGGTGAAAAGACAAGAATATACATTGATAAGTAGGAGATATTTTCCACAACAATTCAAATTGTGATACTGCTATAAGGATTCCACAATGTAGTGTTTGAGTCAAACTCATTGACCTATGTTTCATGAGTAGTGGTTCACAAGAACTCATCTCTCATGAGAATGAATTGAACACCTAGATGCAATGAGTGTTATGTGTTACATTCATTCTCATTGGAGATGGATTCTTGTAAACCACTACCCGTTAAACATAGGTCAATGAGTTTGATTCAAAAACTACATAGTTGAATCCTGATAGCAATATCACAAGAATATATATTTCATCGTCACACTTTCAAAATATTTAAATTATTTGGAAAAATTAGAAAGAAACAACATTGTATAAAGATCTGATTGATTTAATCAGAATATTGTATAAAGATGTTTTTAGTTTACCCATTTTCATAGGCTTAAGCTCACTATTTGATACATTTAATATAGATAAATCTTATAGGTACTTAATATTACTTTAAATATGAGGACAAGAAAATGATAAAATATGATTAACATAAAAGACAAAACAATATAAAATAGATTTTACAACCGTAACATTTAGATCCTATAATTGAACCAAAGTGGAATCCACTATAGTCTGCTTCATTTTCTCCTTTTGATCTGTAATGGATGGTATATTGTGATTTCTTAGGACACCAATTATTCATAGATTAATCAAATGAAAGCATGAAAATATGAAAATGGTGCCTCATTAAATGGCACGACAAGCCTCTAATTTAAGATTTTTCATATGGAAATCAAATGTGAAATTTAAATGTCTAACGCATAGAAAATGTTGAATAAGAGTAATGGAATGGTTTAATTATTTAGCCTCATAACATGTATCACAATATGTGAATAAAAGACATGGATTGGAGAACATTTATTTGTATTTTTCACCAAGTTTTATCAAGATAAAAGGTGAGATGGGAGGAAAGATTTGAAAAGGATGGAAGGAAGGAGATAGGACAATGGATAGGGAATAAAGGATTTTACAAGATGTGAATAAGATATGGTAGGGTAGATTAATCTTGCCCCCAAGTATAAAGTGCAAGAGGAAGGGGATTAAAAATCATTTACGATTGATAGGATTTTCATCGAGATACTTATCTAGGATACCAAACGGAGTTCGTTCTCACTATTAGATATATTACTTCTTATTATTTTTTATATTTTTTGATATTTTTTCATTTTTCATCTTTATTTCTAGATTTTTTGAATGTTATGGATGGAGAGATCGATAAGGATATGGATGTGGATAAGTGGATTTTTAGAATGGTGAATGAGTCATATATGGAGGAAGTACTTAAACATATAATTTTATAGATTACATCCCTTGAAGAAGTGTAATAATGAAGATAAGAAGTTGGAGGTATGTGTTAGTTTTTCCAACAGATGATCCATAACCTATTGCAAAGGTTTGTCAATTTTTATGCTTGGGAAGGTTTTGGTGTTGGGCAACTTGACAAAATATCACCTCAAATATTATGACCACTTCTTTCTCGTTTGGAACCACTATACCTAGGAGGGAACTTTAAATAACAAAAACTTGAGAACAAGTGAAAACACAAAAAATGTCATTGCAAATTGAATCTCATGCTTGAAGACAAGAGTAGGAAAGTTTTGGAAATGGGATGAGAAACTCTTATCGGCTTTTAGGCTTCTATGAGATGATATAGATGGAAATTGCATTCAAATTGAAATGAACCATTTTATAAACTTTGGGTTTGTGAAATAAAAAACTAGAGTCACATTGTTGGCAAGTGATTAATTTTGTGTATTATTCACTTTTTGGTTATAATTTATGGCAACACATCTGGCATATTGATCGATTGATCTAGAGTTAAGTTTTGGTGATTCTATTCTAAAATTGACTAACTACAAAGAATAAACACAGAGGTATTTTGGGTATCAAAGATCGAGATTGAAGAGTTAAGATAAGCGAGCTTAGAGGGAGATAATATGGGGTATGTGTGAACTACATCTAAGATCAATTTGATTTTGGTGAAGTTTACAGAGAGTTACAATGAAATGAAGACATTTGACAGTAGTAGAATAGTGATACAGAGAAGTTAAACTGAAGTGATGATTTTGGGAGTATGACATGGATTCCTGGCAAGCTAAGATAGATTATGATTGTTGATAATCTATATTTTTATTATCTAAGAGCGTCGACTATGTATTTGATATTTTCATTATTAATTGTATTTTGTATTGAGAGCCGACTATGTAATATTTTATTAAGTGAGCTGACTTGGTGTATATATATATATATATAGAGAGAGAGAGAGAGAGATGAAGACTTTTTGAAGAGTGAAGTGTGAAGAAATGTACTGGATGGATATATGATATATGAGATGTGAATGGCAGAGCAGAGGTTTGATAGAGATCATTGAAAAGCTATGACTGGAACTATCTAAGCATTAAAGATGCTTGTTTTGTTCATTACTGAGAACACCTTTGTAACAGAAGTATTATTGTAAGAGTTGTAAGCTTAGTTGGCCCCTAACAGGGTGTTGTATACCTTTAACAAGGTTGTATTCCTCTAACAAGAAATTGTACTAAATAATATTCAGCTCCTACAAGGCTAGGTCTCCTAACAGGGGCATTATACTTTAGTGCATGCTTATGGGTACCATCCCCACTGGGGTTTTCCCTTAGCCAAGATTTCCTCAACAAAAAATAATGTTGTTATGAGTACTATGTTATTTGTTTATGTTCCTTTGATTTCAGTATGCTTATGGTTTATGTTGAATTGGTTTAAAGTTTATTTGAAGTGTTGTACTACTGATTCACCCCCCCTCTCAGTATTACCTAATCCTAGATGTCTAGATAAATAGATTCTAATATTAAATAATATACATTTCCTACATTCAATCATAATTTCACGGTTTCAATCAATCAATCTAGTTGTAGATCATCGCATGTTATCTATTCTATCTAATCAATCAAACATGTCTATATATAATATTGATCAACCCTTATCTACCATCCACTAAAATTCTTCACTTCTTACTAACTATTCTCCTCATTCATCATATTTCATCTTTCATTTACCATTATTATTATTCTTTCAAGAGAGCATACATGACTTCAATGCACAAACAATCTTGAGGGTGCATCTTACCTCCACATTGGGGCATACTAGGGTAAAACTTTTACAAATATTCTTTGAAACAACACTCAGAATCACATTATCTCATATAGAAGAGCAAAATGTAGAGACCTAAAATTGTCTTGACACCTTCAAGCAAAAATTTTACTAATTATTCTCCTAATTATTCAAATGATCTTAATTATTTAAATAATTTAATGTCATTCTTCTAATTCAAATTCAAAATCAACATTTTCCTCCCTTCCCATAATTAAATAATTTTTAATTATCTAACTATCTAATTTTCTCTCAATCTTAATAAAATGATTTTATTATTTAATTAATCACTTTCCTATATTTTATTTTTCATTAAGGGAAAACAGGTTTTGATGGGGAACTGAAACCCAATACAAGGATATTTTGGCAGGATCTGGAATCCAAAACCAACCATTTGCACAAAATAATGCTCAAACAATCAGTAACTACACTAACAACTTACAAGCAATAGCCTAAAAGATATAAATAATGCATAACTCTATTTGCAAAAAATATAATACCAAGGCCTTACAACACAGAGAAATTATTTAAACCTTAAGAGGCCATAGCTTTTGCTGGTACCCATAGCCACAATCTTTGGGTTTTGACTACGTTCTCATAACCTTTAAGAAATGAATATTCAAATAAATATTAAAGACCCTATCCAAAAAAACCATACCTCCCAAGCAACAAATAGCTAGAGGAAAAATATAGGGTTTTGATAGGAACTCTTAACCTTGACAACTAGCCTCTCGAGACAAAACACTAATGCACTAGCTGAAAATGTGAGGTTTTGGAAGGGTCCCCAAACCTCTAAGCAAAGAGCTTCCAGAAAAAGAGATAAAACCATCAAATCTTACTAACATAGGAAACTCCTCCTAGTATGATAGGACCGAAGGGCTTAGAAAGACACCCCAAAGCATTAAAATGGATTTTATCATGGCTCTCAAAAACATAAAGAAGCTAAAAGAAAGGATAAATCGCCAACTATTCAAAATCACACCTACAACACTCCTCTCCACCTCCATAGGAGAGGATCCCATCTCAATAGAAATTGCAGAGACAAGGACAACTAAATAATAAGTCCAAGTTCAGTTCCAACCTGCCACAATACAACCACAAGTGAGAAAAGACCATGAACAACCACTAAACACCTATTTCCAATAGTAACAATCCACCTCAATAGGATGTGCCTCCACCTCAATCGGAACCTCCACCTCAATAGGAAACAAGAAAGAAGAGAGAAGAATCATAGCAAGTATCAGCCACAACATAGTCATAGATTGAAACCCCACCTCAATAGGGGTAGGCTCCCCCTCCATAAGATCCAAATGAAGAGGAACCCATCCAAAGGAAAAAGCCCACCAAAGAAGAACATCCTGAAACCTTCGAGAAAAAAGAAATAAAATTATAATTTTATTTATTAATATCATGCACATGATTAACTAATTAAATATATATTTAATGCCAATTAAGTCTTTAATGGCACCTCTCTAACTGTCACTCACTTTTAGGTCAACATCTCATCAAACTAATAATCTCTTCAATCAATTCAATCCATCTTGATCGTGTAACCAGTTATACCTCATAATCATCTCAATTAGGTTGCCTCCGTAGATCTGAATCATTCATCAATTTTGTTGACATCTTAATCTAAATTGTTGATTGAATCTTAAAATCTATAAAATCATCTTTTATTTCCTATATGTGCTCACCACAGCCATTGAATATTTGTGTGACTATATATTGAATTATTGCTATGAGCTTGTGAGCCATCATTAAATCAAAAAGAAGAGAAGAACAATGAATGACTTGTATGGATTAATTGTGTTTGTTTTGATTTGAATGTATTTTATGATTTGGATTTGATTTTATTTATCTCTATTGTTAAATTAGGATTTTCCTTTATGAGTTGGGTTATTTGGTCGCCCTAATATCTCTTTGCATGTGTATTATAAAATCTTGTTTCTATATTTATATTTCCTATAGTTTTTTGTACACTCATTTGCCTTAACTAGATCCAATGTTCTTGAACAAGAGTCAAAGTTACTAATTTTACATGTTATACTCTATATCTATAAAATTACAATAAATTTGCATAAATATTTTTTAGAATAGAAAATACTACTTTCTAGGGCTAAAACTATAAAACCTAGCTTGGATTGTGCTTTATGTTTCTACTTGACCTAG
Organism: Thuja plicata; assembly: GCA_018584345.1. NCBI lineage: Eukaryota > Viridiplantae > Streptophyta > Pinopsida > Cupressales > Cupressaceae > Thuja > Thuja plicata. The sequence continues at coordinate 1,284,757 of MU225673.1, forward strand.
TAGACCTCTTGAAAAAAAAATCCTTGTTTGCTAAAGTCCTCAAAAAAAATTGCTAGACATAGAAATTTTTCTTCTATCCTTGTTACCAAAAATTCTTAGATGCTATGATCTATTTTACAATTGACTCGGTAGTCCTGCTCGTGATATTTTATGTTACAACCTTCATGTATATAGCAAGGTGATTTATTGGCCTTACCTTCCTAATAATCAGTCAATATTTTCCTATTTTAATTATTTTCGTGTCGTGGGGGGTTGTCCCACAATAGTGTGTCCCACTTTTTTGAACATCCTGATTTTTGCTGAAATTGCACATTTTTAAGAAAATGTTATTATTTAAGCCTTGAGAGGTCCCATTTGAAGGAGTAAATTCAAAATGGCTAGATAAAAGCCTATTGGATCAAAATCCCTTTGGTATAATCCCTCTACTCCTCACTCACACCTTTAATTGAGTCTCTTTTGAACCCATCAAAATGCTGACAAAAAATTGCTTTGACATTAACTTTTTGTGGGATCAAATAAATTCAATTGAAAAACCCAAATACAGGATGATAGTACTCCGATAAAGCTTTCCAATGATTATGAGCTATATATATATTGAGTTTATTGAGACTTTTCTTTTTAAGTTTTACTAAACATAGGTTGTCTAACCATTTAGCGATTTCTTTGTTCAATGCTTCTGGAAAAATAGTAAATTAGGGGAAAAAAATTATGAAAAATATTTAGGAAATAGGTATTTATGTTACCTTTCTATCAAAAAAAGAATAAATTAATTTTGATATATAGAGATAGAGTTAGAGCGATCCAAGTGAACCTATGTCCAAATTATAATTAATGTCACTTCATAACTCAATAAACTATTAAATATTCAACCAAATTGAATGAAAGCAAATGGATTCCCTAGATATTTGTGTTACAAACCTAAATTCAAAATAATAACATTCTTATCAGTTTTATAAAAAAACTTATGTTGATCAAAGTGAGAGTCACTCCTCAAAAATCCTGATTTTTTACAAAAATAATATTTGAAGGAGAAGGAAAAATGGATAAAAATAAATTCCAATTTTTTTAAAAAAATATATTTATAAATTAGAAACAAAATGCTAAAAGCCACTAGTTTACATCATCTTCAAATTCTTAATGGTTTTAAAACAATAGATGTCCGAAAGCAAAGTTTTTTTTTAGAATGTTCATTTCAGTGTCAAAGTTGGCCAAAAAATGGGACACAGTTTTGTGAGATCACCCTGGGCCTTAAGTTTTTATAAATGAGATCAATGGTTAGTGTCAACATATAGGCTCCAAATTGTTAAGATCAATCAAATATATCGTATCATGTGATCTTGTTGAGTGTTTAGTAGGTTATGATGCTCGTTGTATGGTATCAAATTAACCTCAAGGTCTATGCATGAGAATACAAATGGTTTCCTTTATACCTATAGTTTTACATGTTATAAATATAGTTTCAAGCTTAGGTGATGATTATCCACCACCACCTCCTGCATCACAACTTTATTTTGAGCTCAGACATAATATTTTTGTTAATAGTATTTTAAGTCATGATATATCCACTTTGATATATATTTTCAATAATTTTTAGTTACTTTTAAATTTGATATCATGTTATGGATGAGGAGTATTCTTCATTGGTAAAGAATCACATATGGGATCTGGTTTGTCTTCTTGTAGAAAGAATACAATTTAGTACAAGTCGGTGTGATATACAAACTATGTAGTTAGTTTTACAATTGAGGGGTTCATGGAAAATGTTGTTGCTAAGGTTTTTTCATAGGTTGAGGGTATTAAACACTCTACATGATATTTTCTCCTATATTCAAGTTGGAGTCTATTCACCTTGTCATTTATGTTTTTGCACCATAGGATGGGTCTATTTAGTAGATCTATTTGAAGAATTTTTTTTTTCGTGAAGGACTCTATAAGGAGCATTTTTTAGGAATTTATTAGGAGTCCACTTATATTTTTAGGATATGATATTCTCTATAAGGTCCCAAATTATCCCCTTGGACTTGGTATGAAAATATGTATGGTTTTCTTTTTACTTTTAGTTCTATATGTTAGAATTTTTACCATGGAGTGTATATTTAAATATTTGCAATTGATCTCCTTATACCGGTCTTACATGTAAATGATTTTCTTATGACTATGAGTTCCTCCTTCATGCTTTAGGGTATACCATACTCATTGATAAAGCACTTTGACATGGAATATCTTGTTCTTGTGTACTTCTTTCCTAGTCTATAAGTTATTTAATTTATTGTGTGCTTCTCCATACATTAGTTAATGTGTGTCATTAACCTACTTCATCATTTTAGAATGGTTGATTGTAGTTAGATCCTAGTGCATTTCACTCAAGTCTAACACTAATTTCTATTTGCACCACACCTAAAATTAATTGCACTGTATACAAATTTGGTAGGTAGTCTCTTATATTTTACACACACATTTCTTACTATCATCATTGTTATTGGCCTCAACCCCTTATTTTTATCATGACCTTAGTGAAATTCACTACACCACATCCATGTGTAGTTGGAAGTATGTTCAATAAACTTCACATTTTAATATTCACTATGCACCAAGAGATCCATAGATTGTAGGCTTAGTAGACTAAGTTTTTGGAGGGTGATGTTGATCCACAAAGAGATTTTTTTTTTCTCCTTTATTCTAGTTTAGATGATTAGTCTCGTAAAAAGTAAATTTATATTACATTATTATCTATTTATGTTGATTATTGAGGTGTAGTCATTTCTAGAAAGGAGGTTTTATGGTTTCAATGGAGTATGAAACTTTTTGATTTACCGCTAGTAGTCCCACACTACTTTAGTGTGGTTACTAAATTATCCTTCATATTACATGCAACCTAGTTGAGAATCAAAGCTAAAAGTGTGTCAATAAGATACACATGAATTACATTTAGTATCTTATCCATGATGGGCATGTCCCCTTAGAGTGCATACCTATAGAGGTAATGTCACAGACATCTTCACTAATTATTTGGTAACGCCTCATGATCTACATGAGTCACCCATTCAAATCATGGATATGAGTTGTCTTGATGAGTCTTTAGGATTTCATCATTCAAATCATTGAAATGAGTTTTTTCCTAATGAGGTTTTCTCAATTTCTCTAATCCTAACTAGATTTTTTCTTTTTTTATGTAATTCTCTTAGTGATGAAGATCCTAAGGCTAAAGGAATTAGAACTAGGGCTTTCTATAATGCATAATTGGAGTTTTTAATTACACCAATTGAATAACACAATTGTTAGAGTATGTGGATCTCCAATCCAGACTAAAATACTACCTAGAAATGTTTCTAATAGAGTTTCATTCTTGAAATTATATGGTTATTGAATAAGTTTTTTTTTTTAAAAACATTTGAGGACTCACAAGAAAGGTTCCTTGCTACTACCTCCCATTCCTTTACATGAATTTTTTATTTCAGCTAAGGAAATATTGGAATTGATATATCCTATTCTATAAGAATACATAATAGATATCAAGACTCACAAATTATAACCCAAAGTATTTTATTGATCAAACTTAATATAAGAGTTTCTTGTGTTTTGATTGAGTAAAATCAGCTAAAACACTCTTATATTTTGTTCTCTTATGTAAAAAAAAATTCATGTACACGCAACCCAAAATATAAATTTCATTCACTAGAATAGAAAAAGCTAAATTTATTATTATGAAGGATTAATGAATATCATTGGCATATAAAACGATAATTAAGATACAATCATTAACCGATTTCTAGCATACATGATTAGCAACAATACTTCTATAGCAAAACCCAATTCTAATGTCTATTAATCTAATCATATTAGAGGTGCCATCTGAAAGTAACAAATTTATGTTGCAAGAAACAAAGACGAACCCTAGAAGCCAAAGGGGAAAAACATTGTTTTTCTTCGCTGGCTGGCGAACAAACACAATAAAAAACCCTTGGATTTATTTAAAAGACTCTAACCGTACTAGATTTCATTATTCATGAAATAGTGGTGATATCCCACATATACGTGTTGGCCCTATCAAGGCGATTGTGAAGTTTAACAGGCTTCAACTCCCTCTCCATTTTCAGATTCTTTGAATTCTCGGCGGCGTTGAAAGGGCGAATCGTATAATGATTATTCACCCGCTGCAGTTTCCATTTAAATTGTTTGATGAGGTCTGCTCTTACCTGCAACAAAGGCAAGCTAGTTAGCCCATTCGTATACATGGTACAATTCAGCTACATATGTTTAATAATATTAAAAAACACTCTGGACTCTGCAACGAAATCTCACCCCATTGGGATTAGTAGGATTGGTATCCTCACACAGATAAGCTCCACTTCCAACATTTTTGAAACAGATAGCGTTATCTGCTTTTTGAAATTGTATCCATTGCTGCCAATCAAACATAACATCAGTAGTTAATCACCTCAGTCCACACGTATACTAATTCAATCGTTTTGTTTCTTTAACTAAAGGGGACATGGAAAAATTGAACAAACCTGAAATCTATCTGTGTCATCGGGTCGGCGCAAAGTGACCACATCAAGATTCTTACGGTCATCAGCCAAATTCTGTTCGCTCTCCACATTCGTAATCCTAACGGTCTGAGCCATTGCTGCTGATATTTCTACGTACAAACTAAAGGAAATCCTCTGAAATCTGCTAACCAACGAACTCGTTATTCTTCTTCCCAATGGATGGAACGAGGTTAAAAACATCTGCGTATTTATAGCGCAAGGAGATCATGACGGGGTGCGTTTAATTAATCTCGATAGAAAAGTCAAGCATCCGCGTGAAATAAAGAAAGGGTAGTGGTAGTGTTGAACTTAGTGGTCAGGTTGGCAAATTTTAACTTAGTGGACAGGTTGGCGACAATAAACAACGCCAAAGCTTGTGGGTTGCTCTATTGTATTCCATCAATGAGACACTTCCTCAGATTATATAACACATTTAACACCATCTTATCTCTCGCATCGTGTATTATTCCAAAGTAAACTACATATATACCACATGCTTGATGAAAATACTAGTAATAAAATATGACGTAGCACGTTTCATTCATTTTGAGACAAAAAGATTAAAGCAACTTATGTAATGTTACGACTTAGTTATGAATGAGTCTTAAAGTCTAAGTAATTAGATAAAGTACCATGTTCACACCAACTTCCCTTTAAGTCTAGTTTAGGGAGACACTAAACTAATGCATAAAAAGGGGAGACGGGTGTCTCAATAACAAGGATTATTGAAGTACTTATCTTAAAAATAAGAAACATTTCTTAGAATTAGAGAATGTGAGAAAACTCCATTGGAAAAAAAAAATCCTCTCTATGATTTGAACAAGGGACTCAAGAAGATTCTTCAACTTATAGAAGGTTGTCTTTACACTTTTCAATTAGATTCTCTCACTGTGACATGTAAATTTCCTCTTCTAGATCATCGTGAAGGAATTTGTCTTCACATCTATTTGCTTAAATTTCAAGTCATTACAAGTGATAATAGGAATCAAATGGATGTCAACATAGGTACGTGAGATTATTTCACAATAATCAATTCCCTCCAATTGAGAAAACCCATTTTCAACCAACCGTGCTTTATGGCTATCAACGCTACCATGTTGAGTAATTTCTTCTTGAACACCCATTTACATCTAACAAGTATCCGTCCTTCAAGAAAAGGTAACAAATTCCATATAGCATTATTCTTCAATGCAAAAATTTATTCATTCATGGCTTCCTTTTAGGAATCTAAAAATCGACATCATGCATACCCATAGCCTCTCTAACAATCCCAAGTTGGTAACTGTTAGCGATCAAAGAAAGTATGAAAATACATATCCAACAAAAATATCCACACCTTTCTAGTAAAAAATAATATATTTTAGGTTTCCACTTGTAATGTCGTAAACTTGCACATTGTGGACTTTGCCATTTTATGATGCTACTACATTAGCTGAAAGAAAAATTCCATGCAAGCATCCATGTCCCTCCTTTTTTCATTTTCCTTTTTTCCATTCAAATTCTTGGCCATGCATCTTGGTCAACATAAGATGTGCGCGCCCTGTGGAGATGCCTACACGGTGCAAACTCATCTTGTAAATATACATACACATAGTAAGACATTAAGACATTACAATTGTTGTCCCTTCATTGTAATGCCTCTTACCACTGTATACTGACATCAAGAATCATCCTACCAACTTAAAACTTCATTTCTTGGATTAATTCAGTCTTCTTCAAACTACTTAGACTCACTCTCACACTTGGACTCTCTTTAATAATATTTTTATACTTGTTTGAGCTTGTTATTGCATCTTGGATAACTTCATTCACAACATCTCAACATTCATAACATTGTAGCTTCATCATCCTTGTCTCTTTGCCTTCACTCCATTGAGCTTCATTCATAACATCTCAACATTCACAATATTGTAGCTTCATTGCACTCATTACTTTGCATTCACACTATTTCTTTTCATATTTTTCCAAGCATATCATGGTCTTATAATCTTGTTATTATAATTTGCATTGTCTATTAGCTTTCAGTTATCTATCATTGATTATCTAGTCTATCTATTTGGCTACTATGGAGCTAGAAACACCAAAGAAGGGACTTGACCAAGGTACGTCTCCAAAGAGCCCCCACATTTTTCATTTTCTTCCATGTCTTTAGGTTCTGATGAATGAGAAAGGAGAGATCTTGGGATTCGTCTACCTCCTCTATTATGATAATGTTTCTATCTTATTCCCTTTATTCTCATAGTATGATTATAATTTTTGCCTTATGTTATTAGTAGAGTCCTCTTTCTATTATATTATTTAGTATCTTTTTACTTTTCCTTATATAGTCCTAAAATGTTAGCACCCATAATTGGATGTCTTTAGGACCTATTATACCCTATTTTGGTGATTTTGAAGGCCAAACGCCCATTATGCTTGATCCCTGTGACCCAGTTCATCTTTTCTCGCACCTATTCACCATCCCCAATATCTCGGTGAAATTTGAGCTTATTTTTCCTAGGACACATCACCAATGGCGATTTGTTCCTAGGTTTTCAGGCCCATATTTCACCCAAAGCCCTATTTCAGGGCCTTCTTCTGAGGTTTTCAATTATGGTCGGCCTAGATCAAATTTGATCCTGACTTCATGGATTTACTATAAAGGGACTTCCTATATCCTTATTTTTCATATCATAATCAAGTGCAAGCATTATGGCAATCAAGTGATCAAGATTTCAATCAAGCAAGAGAAATTGAGGATTCGGATTCAAGATTTGAAGGCAAGCATCCAATTCAAGATTTCCAAGTCTCAATTTCTTTAAGACCCATCAAAACAAAGGCAATATTCTCTAATTAATGTAAGTTTTTCTCCCATTATGGCCAAGTAGAGGAATTCTTAATCAAGAAGGAATATTCATTCATCCTTCTCTCTCTCCTTTTCATGTCATTATAAAGCATATCTACATTGTAGATCTTGGAGTGGTAAGCATAGATCTATACATTTGTGAGGGAATCCTTGATCCTAAATTATATTCCAAGGTCAACTCTTTGGATTCAAAACATTCAAGCATCTTCATGAATTTGAGTGATTACTACATCCATTCATAAGGGTTTATGCAAGGTAAATCAACAGTTTTCCTTTTATGTATTATTTCCTTTATGCAATTTCTATCATATTTCTATTAGCAATAATAGTCCACCAACACAAATAAGAGAGGGGGTGAATCAATTATGTGCCAAATAATTAAAATTTAAATTGTATAAGCCAATTACTCAATGCAAATCTAAACACGTCAAAAGAAACACCATAACACAAGCGATTATTGTTGAGGAAACCCTGTTAGGGGAAAAATCACATGGTGGGAATTAGCACCCACAAATAATGTATTGGAAGTATTATATCCCTGTTAAGAGATTTAGCCCTATTAGGATCTGATTATTACATACACTACATAGTCCCTGTCAAAGGATAGACCCTGTTAGGAGTCAAGAGAAATAAGAGGCTCACTGCCAAGGTTCTCTGCCCAAATGAGAAGGTTAAAACCACCTTATGGACTCCAAAGTAAATATATAGAAGAATATAATAACCAGTGAACCGATTGATAGCAACTTTATTTTCTTAAATAGTTCCAATGAAGTTCATCACAATCACTATCACTACTCTACATCTAGTAGACTTCACAATTATAATCTCGCAACTTCCACATCCTACTTCTAGTTTATCTCATCAAGAAACAACTCTCCTTTATAAAAGTTACAACAAGAAATTAGGTTGGCCATATAGGACTTCCCCACTGCATAAATAATTACATAGACCCTTGCTAAGATACAGATGGTACCTTAAAAAATTAAACATCAAATACAAATCATCAATTATACTCCAAAATTCATAATCCATGCTTGTCATCCTCTAAACATGTTGCATCATTGTAGTCCACCACAAGTAAATCTTCACAAGATCACACACCTCAGCTGATATCACCAAGAAAACAATAACCTAGGAATCACAGATAAAATTATTCAACATGTTTTCTACCATGCCTTAGGCTCGCATAACATAACTTGTTCTTGCATCCAAGTTATACGAGAAACTCAGAGACTAACTTTGTCATAATTCTTTGTCACTGCTCTGTAACCAATCTTCACCAGAACAACTATAACTTATGCCAATAGTAATATCAAGCCAAGTGAACTTAGATATAGGATCTCTTCTCATCCTCGTATACATATATGTGCTCATATTCTCTTAAAGTCCATACCATGCCCATACACTTCTATCAATCTTGCTTGTACAAGTGATAACCAGTCTGTCTAAGACTCTTGATGAAACCAACTGAAACATATGTTGACATCAATGAAAAAACATGAATGTCAACACCTCTAATAGGAAAAATTCCAAAAATGACCCCCTTTGGCATTGATGGAAACATATGTGAAAATCCATCAACCCAAAAGTATCCTTCACAATACAATCTTCTCAATATCCTCTTTACAGCTACCCCTAAAACAGTAAGGATTTTTCACTTATATCTCTCCCCCTTTGACATTAATGGAAAAGGGTGTCGTAACTCTTATCCTTCTCTTACCATCCCACCTCTTCAAGGTGTAGCTTTTTCCAATATTCATGCCTACAACAACCAGGTGCTTGATCACCCAAATGTGTTATGTTGTTTTCCTATGATCACTCCCTCCGAGGAGTGGATCCAAGCATCAAGTCCAAAGAATGATATAGCTTTGATGGCTACTAGACTGATGCATTTCTACATCATTTAGTTTTTACAAGGAGAGGTTCTCACCCCAAGCATACCTCTAAAATACTCAAAGGCATCTTTTGACAAAGGTTTTGTGAATATATCTTCTATTTTCTCCTATGTACTGATGTACTCTAATCTGACTTCTTTTTCTGCAACCTTGTCTCTCAAGAAGTGATATTTAATTAAAATGTGTTTGGTCTTTTAATGCATAAAAAGATTCTTTGACATGTTCACTGTACTTGTATTATCACAATGTATAACTACTGGCTCTTCAAAGGTTATCCCAATTTCCTTTAGCATCTACTTCATCCAAACAATCTATGTATAATTTATAGCAGCAGCAAGATACTTTAATTTAGCAATAAACTGAGCTATACAATCCTACTTCTTAATTAACCATGAAACTCACCTCTTTCCAAGAAAAAATGCACCACCACTTGTTCTCTTTCTGTCATCAACACTTCCTACCCAATCAACATCAGTATAAGCATGAAAAGTAAAATTACCTGACTTTTCATACCATAAACCATATTCCATTGTTCGTTTCATATATCTAAATATCATCTTTTCTGTAGAAAGATGAGACCCTTTAGGATCTTCTTGGAATCTCACAACAATTCCAACTGCATTAGCAATGTTTGTTCTAGTGTGAGTTCGATATTGTAATCCTCAATCATTGATCTATACTTTGTCTGAAAAATACTATGAGATTCATCAGTAGTAATAAGCTTGCAACCAATAATCATAGGAGTTCCAATAGGTTTACTATCTTCCATTCCAAACTTTTTCAACAATTCCTTAAGATACTTGGTTTGAGAGATGAAAATACCATGTTTGTTTGAGTAAATTGAAAACCAAGGAAGAAATTAATTTCACAAATCATAGAAATTTAAAATTCTCTTTTCATTTCCTCAAAAAAATTCTTACTCATTTCATCATTTCCTCCAAAAATAATGTCATCTACAAAGACTTCAACAATGAAGATTCCATCTTCACTAGTTCTCATATACAATTTACTATCTGCACTACCTTTCCTAAAACCAAGATGTAGTAAATACTTGACTAAGTAAGCATACCATGCTCTAGGTGCTTGTTTTAATCTATACAATGTATTTTTCAAATTGCAAACCTAAGAAGAGTAGGTGATTTCTCATCTTGTTCTTCCAACTATCAAAATTTTCAAGATCAAATTTTAGACTCTCCTTCCTATAGAGCGCCATCTTCGAGATCACGTCAAAATTTTTGCTTTCTCTCAAAGGACCACAAACTCTGATACCAATTGTTAGCAATAAAAACTATGGATATGATAGCCACCATCTCGGATGGAGCCTCTGGAGGTCTGATGGCTCTATGTAAATCCTCTCGTTTGAAGGCTAAAGTCATCTACGAGGAAGGTAATTTTTTACTTTTGAATTTCACTAATATAAAATAAAAGTATAGCTAGTACATCATGAATATCTATGCTCCCAACTCTAAAAAAGGTAGAAGAACTTACTGGGACAGACTCAGAAGCATCACAACTATGTTTGACCTTTCAAAGGGTATAATAATGGGGGATTTTAATACCCCCCTTAAAGAAGGGGATAAACATGGAGGCATTAATCCAGACTTGGAAAGTAGGAAAGATCTTATGGACTTCATAAACTATCAAGACCTCTTAGATGTGGACCTTTAGGACATGAACTTTACCTGGAGTAACAGGAGGAATCGAAAAGACTACATCCAAGTCTGACAGGATAGAACCTTGATTACTATTGACTGGCTGAATTCCCACAATATTAAACTTTATGCCTTGGTGCAGATTGGATCTCACCATTCTCCCTTGGCTCTCTCTTTGGACCCATTTATTAAGAAAAGAAAATTCCCTTTTAGGTTTGAAAATATGTGGACTACTCATCCTAACCTGATAAACAAGATTATGGAATGGTGGAATATTGATATAAAAGGTTTGGCAATGTTCAGGGTGGAAAAAAAACTCAGAAACATTAAGATAAACATCAAGCATTGGAATAAGAATGAGTTTGGTGATATCTTCTCCATCAAAGATAAAGTTATTATGGATCTCAATCTTGTCCAAAAGGAAATCCAAAGAGAAGGGTATGATGTGGAAAGATTACATAAAGAAAAAACATGCTCTCAGAGTACCACAATGTTATAGGGAAGGAGGAACTTTTCTGGAAGCAGAGATCTAGATCCATTTGTCTTAGAGAGGGGGACCAAAATACTTGATTCTTCCACTTGTCCATAATGAAACATAGGGTTGTCAACGGGATTAGTAGTATAAAGAGGGGGGTCAAATCTTGAAGGATGATAATGATATATCTAATGAAGCTATTAAGTTTTTCTCTTCCCTTCTCTCAAAAGACCATGACCTCTCTAAGGAGGAATAGGAGGTCCTTTAGAGAAACATACCCATAATCATCTTGAAAGATCAAAATAAAGTTCTGAGTGCTATTCCTAATTTGGAAGAGGTTAAAAAAGCCTTGGATTCTCTTCCTGGTGATAAGGCCCTAGGACCTTATGGTTTTCCTATGTTTTTCTTCCAAAGGTACTGGTATATTGTTAAATTTGATGTCGTCAAAGTGGTGCAGGAATTCTAAGGATCCAAAAACCTTCTAAAGGAACTCAATGCTACCTTCCTAGTTCTTATTCCTAAAGTCTCACAGGAGGACTCTATGGATCTTTTCAGACCCATTATCTTATGCATATATTTCTATAAGATTATCTCAAAATTAATTACCATCAAAATTCTTAAAGTGCTCCCCTCTGTCATTGCTCACCAGCAGTCAAAATTTGTTTCGGGTCGACAAGTTCTTGATTCCATAATGGTGGTGGACGAAGTGATCCACTCCTTAGAAATTGGAAAGAGGGGAGGATTCTTCCTTAAGCTGGACCTATCCAAGGATTATGATTAGGTTGACTGGTCCTTTTTGCTGAAGGTGCTTGGAGATTTTAGCTTCAACATGAATACTTGCAAGATCATCCATCAAGTTATATCTTCTCCTTCCCTAGTGGTTCTGGTCAACGAATCTCCTTCCGCTTTCTTCAAAGCTACAAGGGGTTTGAGACAAGTTGACCCCCTGTATCCCATTCTCTTAATTATCTTGGTTGAGTGCCTTGGGAGATAGACCATCAAAAAAAGGACTTTCAGGGAGCTAAAATGTATCAAACCTTCCTTCGGTAACTCTATTTTCTCTCACCACCAATTTTTTGATGACACCATTTTAGAAGGGGAGGCTTCTTTGAGAGAAGCTAAAGTAGTCAAAAACCTCCTTAACTCCTATACAACAGACACTGGTCAATCTATCAACTGCTACAAGAGCTCTCTATTCTATATTAATACTCCTAAGGATAGACAAAGGAGAATTGCAAAGATCTTTGGATGTGGCATTGGTTCCCTTCTGTCTAATTACTTGGGCCTCCCTCTTGGTGTTAAGCCCCTTGATGAGTTATAGAAAAACCTCATTGATAAATTTAATAGGAAATTAGCTAGCTGGAAGGGGATCTCTCTCAGTCAAGTGGGTAAAATCCAGTTGGTTAAATCTACTCTGCAAAACTTTCCAACCTATTCCTTGAGCCTCTTCTCGATACCAGCTAAAGCTACAGAGGCAATGGAAAAAATTCAAATAAGATTACTCTGGTCGGGAGCCAGGGAGCATAAGATATTTCCTCTGATTTCTTGGGACAAAGTGTGTCTCCCAAAAAGTGATGGAGGTCTGGTGATAAGGAGAATCAGTCCTTTTAACAAATCTCTACAAGAGAAACAGATATGGCGCATCTTCCATGGCAAGGGGGAATAGAGAGATTTTTTATAAGATAAGTGTCTTTCTAATGATTCTTTGAGTTATTTATTTCAATGTAATGACATTCTGAAAGGCTCTTTCATTTGGAATGGACTCCTCAATGCTAAAGAGTTAGCTAAGTCAAAAGGTAAATGGAAAATTGGCAATGGACAAACCATTAACTTTTGGGATGACAATTGGCTCCAGATCAGTCCTCTGAAGGACTGTGAGCCTTACAATCTTTGGAGGGATGAGTGTAACTATCAATTTGGCCCCTGGGTTTGCAACTAGAAAGTAGAGAACTCCGAGGTGGACTTTCCCTCTGTCTCTCAATATTTATCTGCCCTCTTTACTAATTTGAATGCGGTCTCTTTTTCCCCTCATCAGGATGTCTTGATCTGGGATGGTTCCCCCAAAGGTGCTTTCTCGATTGCCTTAGCTTACTTTTTTCAGATGCAATTGGAAGCCAAGCCTTTATGGGCCAAAGCCTGGTACCTTGGCCTTATTCTAAAAATTAATGTTTTATTCTGGTTTTTGTTTCAGAACTGTATCCTTACTATTGATAACCTTTTGAAGAGAGGCATACTGATTCCCAATAGGTGTGTTCTTTGTAAGTCTCAACAGGAATCTATGGATCACCTGTTCATTTATTTCCTTTTTGTCAACTCCATTTGGCAGTCTCTCCTCTCTATTTTTGGGCAGCATTGGTGCTTTCCCTCCTCTATCCAGGACCTTTTCTCCCAATGGAACCTGCCTTTCAAGCATACTGCCCTTCACAAAATCTGGACCTGGTCCCTCCCTCACCTGTGCTGGGGATTTTAGAAAGAGAAGAACAACCATGTCTTCAAGGATTGTTTTTCCCCTCCAAAAATTATTTTTGAAAAGATTCACCATGCTCTTATGGAAAATTATGTTTCTTATTCTGGCTCTAACACTTTTTAGGAAAAGACAACCAAGGTGACCCTAAGAATATCAACAACAAAAGATAGAATTTCTACTGGAGCTACCCTCGGAAGGATGGTTTAAGGCTAATTTTGATGGCACAACCAAGGGTAATCTGGGAAAGGCTAGAAGCGGTGGTGTCATCAGAAACTACTTTGGAAAGGGTAGTATTTTTGTCATCATCCCACTTGGCACACAACCCAATCACTTTGTGGAAGCCAATACAACCCTCCAAGTTACCAAATTATCCCATGATATTGGGCTCAAAAACCTTTGGCTAGAAGGTGACTCTAGCAACAATTTAAACTACCTTAACAAATTCCACCCACCATCGTGGACTATTGCCAACATGATAGAGGAAACACGCAATCTCTTAAACACCTTTGAGAAGATACACATATCCCATGTGTACATGGAAGCCAACCAGGTTGTTGACTGGTGTGCCAACTTGGCTGTGAAATGTGACACGGAAATTATATGGCTTCACAGAGGAGACCTCCCACGTGAAGTGAAGGATTTAGTCAATTATGACAGAATCCAGGGAAAGGAGGGAATTAAAATCACTAATCATAAAATTTAATGTTGGATTTCTCAACGGCTTTCCCATAAATGGAAAGTACAAGATTGACAGGAAGGATAATTATTCCAAGTCCCATTCACACACTTTCTGGGTGATTCATAAAGTTAAAACTTACCTTTTAAGGCATATCAGAAGAATTACCTGGAACATTTCGGTGAGAAATTGTCTGATAAGCTGCAAGCTGAACCACTAGAAAGTTATTCTGAGATATTATCCTGTAATGGGAGGTGAAAAAAATAGAAGGGATCCCTCTAATGATAGTGAGAAATGGAGGAGACGGACTAAGGTCTGGAATTTTCTACAGCAAGGAGGTATCTCTACCTTTATTGAAAGAATTAATGGTGGGAAGCTATCGGTGACTAAAATGTTTGTGAAAAGCTGAGATGAGGGAAGTGTGGTGATTGATAGGAGAAAATTCATGGTCACTGAGGAGGTCATATCCAATGTTACTGACATCCCCATTGTGGGTAATAAAGTTTATAGAGATCACAAAATTTTAGACTCTGCGATAAGAGATTTCGTGAGGAATGAGGAAGAGAAAAAATCTCTTATCAAATTTGGGACCTATTACCTTCTTGAAGGCATCAAAATGTTGTGGAGATTCATCCTAAAGGCTATCATCTCTTATGTCACACTGGACACCAGGTTTGATAGGATCATAACATATCACTTCGTTCTCATGAACCACTTCAGACATGGTATGCAAGTTTCTATCCCATTTTATTTATATGCTTCTATCAATGAAATAATTAATGGGTATAGGGATAAGGCAATTTCAAATACTACCCTGCATGAGGGGATTTTACTTCTCATTTATGAGTACTTTAAAGCCCAAATTTTGGGGAAGGAGATCATGAATATAGAGGAAAAAATGGATGTCTCTGGCTCTGATTATGTCCCCTCAGAGACTGAATACAGTGACGAGTTACACTTTGAGGGCTTGGAAGATATTGACATTAAGAAGAAGACTCTGGGCTCCTCCTCCAAGAAGTGTGTGGCCAGTACTCATATTATCAAAAAAGAGAAAGTTTTGACCCCTTCCAAGAAACATACCACAACGGTTATCTCTTCTAAGGAGGAGTATAACAATAATGAGGAAGGGATGAAAATTGATTATGAAGAGATTTCCAGAAGAAAAGGTAAAAAGAAAAGGGAGACCGCTATTGTGAAGTACCAAAATAGAAAGAGAAAAAACATGGAATATGGCACTAGCTACAAGACTCCTGAGGACCAGATTCATAGAAATACCCCTTCCTCTTGTGACAAGGAAAAGGTCAAACTCCAAGATGAGAAATATGGTACTAACCAGGAAAACCCTTCTGCCCAATTCTCTGATCCCCACATCTCAGTGAAAGAGGAGCAGGACAGCAATTTTTGTGGATATGTTTCTGCGCAGGGGAGGAAGACGGTTTGGAACAAATTTTATGTTAAGACCGCCAAAATGGGGATAACCATGGAGGTAATTAATCCCAAAGTTATCGAAGGTGAGGATGGTAGGATAAAACTAGAGGAGCTAATTGACCCAGCAATGGTGGTTCTCAGTGATAATTCGAGGGAAATGGAGCTCGACCTTCTCAACAATGCCAGAAACAGTATGTTGTACAACTATATTTCTATCAAGTGGTTATACCATGAAGTGGGGGAACTCAAGAATAGAGCCAAAGAGACGGACAACACCAAAAGTGATGGTACTACTAAAGACCATAAGAGTCTTAACACTAGGGTTAGTAAGATGAAGGAAAAATATGATTTGGTTTGAGGCGACCCTTAAAAACATTGCAGAGAAGAGCTTCAACATCTTGAAAGCCTCCAACGAGCATATCAAGATCCTAATTGAAAAAATGGAAGAAAAATTGAGGGCACTGACTTGGCCAAAACTAGCGTGGAACAAGAGAAGAATCCAGATGAGGGACCTCGAAAGAGGACTAGAGAAATTTCTAAGAAGAAGAGAGAATGAAATTCTGACTAATCTCTAGAAGATAAAGGAATCTGTGGAAAAGATGGATATCCTTGAGTACAAAGCTACTATGCTACTCAGGAACATCTCCTAATGGTTTTCCCTTGCTTTGATGGTTGTCCCTGTGTTCTATTTTCCTCTTTATCTGTTTAGTTTTTTTTAGCTGCAGCCTTGGTGTTGGCCTGTTTCCTCTTTTGTTCTATTTTTTTTTGTCTGGGAAAACTTTCTGATCTTTAGCTTTGCATTTGGGTTTCACGAACCCTGTAAAACCTGTTTTACTTAATCAAAAACATAATTTAGGGGGGTGAATGAGTTGTGTGCCAAATAATTAAACTTTAAACTTTATAAACCAATTACTCAATGCAAATCTGAACACATCAAAAGAAACACCATAACACAAGCAATTTTTGTAAAGGAAACCCTGTTAAGGGAAAAATCCCCGGTGGGAATTAGCACCCATAAATAATTATTATATCATTGTTAGGAGATGATTATAACATACAATACATAGTACATGTTAAAGGATAGACCCTGTTAGGAGTCAAGAGAAATAAGAGGCTCACTACCCAAATGAGAAGGTTAAATCCACCTTCTTGACTCACTGTCCAAAGCAAAGATATAGAAGAATATAATAACCAGTAAACTGACTTATAGCAACTTGCTTTGCTTAAAAATTTACCATGAAGTTCATCACAATCACTATCTCTTCTCTACATCTAGAAGACTTCATAATTACAAGCTCGTAGCTTTCACATCCTACTTCCACATTATCTCAACAAGAAACAACTCTCCTTTATACAAGTTACAACAAGAAATTAGGTCGGTTGTATAGGACTTACCCAATACATAACTAATTACATGGGACCTTGATAAGATACACATGGTACCTTAAATAAGTAAATATTAAATAAAAATCATCAATTATACTCCAAGATCCATAATTCATGCTCTACATCTTCTAAACATGTTGCATCACTATAGTCGGCCACAAATAGTTATTCACGTGATCACATACCTTAGCTGACATCACCAAGAATACAATGACCCAAGAATCACAGATAAAATTCTTCAACATGTCTTCTGTAATGTCCCCGCCAGGGAACCCATAAGGAATCAAGTCTTATGTCCAAAATTGCAACTAATTTTTTTTTTTTTTAACATTACAACATTACTACTCCACATTTACATTCCTTAAGGTTCCCTTAATGAATTTCATTTACTAACATATTTACATTACTTATCCAAATTGAATTTCATTCCTTTCTTTACTTTCACATTTAGAACTTAAGAGATAGTCTGGTAAGAAAATAACATTTCATTTACAATTATATTCCTTACTTTATATACTAATTCCATTTCTCCTTCCTACACATTGAATAACTATTCATTACAAATCACATTTCAACTTTAGCATAATAAACATTTTTCTTTCATTGCAATAAAGGAGATACATTCAATACTACATTATATATTTCCAACTTTGTTCTATCAAATAATACCCCTTGAAATCAAGCCTAGAACTATCCCTCCCAATTACATTGCTTTCCCTTTTCAATTACATGTTTCTGATAATAGATCCCATAATAA
>MU225673.1:1305938-1334712 GCA_018584345.1 Thuja plicata
TAACCAAATATATATGCTCAAATGGCTCATAAAATGTTAACTAAATAATAATCATAGTCCATCATAAAATCCAAAGT
This sequence comes from Thuja plicata, assembly GCA_018584345.1. Classification (NCBI taxonomy): domain Eukaryota; kingdom Viridiplantae; phylum Streptophyta; class Pinopsida; order Cupressales; family Cupressaceae; genus Thuja; species Thuja plicata. The sequence continues at coordinate 1,306,016 of MU225673.1, forward strand.
GTCAAAGCAAAATTCATGTCATAGGAAGATACTAGGGTGGGCATTACATCTTCTACCATGCCTCAAGCTTGCATAACATAACTTGTGTTTGCATCCAAGTTATACCAAAAATTTAGAGATGAACTCTATTGTAATTCTTTGTCACCACTTTGTAACCAATCTTCACCAAAAAAACTTTAAATTATGCCAACAATAATATCAAGCTAAGAGACCTTAGATATAGGATCTATTCTACTCCCTGTATACATCTCTATTCTTACATGCTCTAAAATTCCATACACTTTTGTCAGTCTTTATTGTACCAGCGATAACCAGACTATCTGAGACTCCTGATGAAACCAATTGAAACATATGTTGACATGAATTAGAAAACATGAATGTCAAACCCTCTAACAGGAAAAATTCCAAAAATTTCAAGGTTGATCCCTAAATAGGGTTTTGACCAAGGAAATCCCCTTTTATCAATATTCTTCCCCATTTTTATGTGTGTAGGAACAAGTTACAAAGTTATCAGATCTTTTTTGGGCAGTACAGGAACAATTGGAGATTATGGGATAATTTCATCTGAAAGTGCTCGATACACATCTACCCTTGCTCTATTTCTGGGTACAGATTGAATTTTGTTGTGTCTCTATCATTTTTGATTGAGATTTATGGGTCAGGTTAGTTATATCTTTTAATATCTATTTCTGTCAGTTTCAACTTGATATCAGTTTTTATTAGTTTATTTTAATCAACTTTTTAGTGAATTTTCTAGTAAATCAATTATATTAGATAATTATTCCCATTTCCTTTCTATTACATCTTTAGTGAAGGATATACCATATTTCCAATTAGATCTTGACTCACTTCTTGAGCCTATTGGAGATATTCTTCCTTCCTAATGTGAAATCAATGAAATGTTGGAGTTATTCGGTTAGTATATTTTATGTTGCATTGCTCTCCCCATTTTCCCATTGCACACTACCATTTTCTATGTGTCATGTCAATATAGGATAGAAGTGCACTGCACAAATATCCTACATTTGCATTTTCATCCTAGACTCACACAAGTGTCTAAGGAAACGAGCATGTAGATATGGTGATTAATCCTAATAGTTATATCTTTTGTTTTTAATTATAGAAATATTTTTATGTATTAGTGTCATCTAGTTACATTTTTCAATTAAGTTGTCTTGATCACCCTAACTCACCATATCAGTAGTAGAAGTGAGGTAGGGAAAGGGTTGGTTCGTCCAAGTTGATATTTCATTAATCTCAAGGTTGGTGAATTTCCCTTCTCCACATTTCAGTGAACTTGACATGAAATAAATTTAATGTTTATTCTTTTACAAGTGATCACCTAGATGTTGTGAGGCTCTTCTATATGCTTCATGACTCAGACCACTTTGGGAATTGTTGTGAGATTATCCTTGAGATATAAAATTTCTCCAAACTAAAATGTTCCAACTAGGTTAGGTCTGATCTTTATTAGGAATGTAGATCCTAGTGAGTGTAAGTGCACCAAGATGGTGTGAAAAAAAGTCACCACCCACCCACAAATTAGAAAAATACCCCTAGCATGATTGGGTTACTTTAAATTCAAATTACTTGATGTTTCTTAGGCTCAATAAATACAAGCCAAGAGAAAGGCTAGTTAATAGGCTTGGATAACAAGGATGACGCTTGGGAGCTTCATTTTCTCTATTTCCCTCTTTTTTCACGTGTTTTTGTTTTCTTCCAACCTGGTTTCTCAAATTCCTTGTCATCATTTTTATATGTGATCAGTTGGGTATTTGTAAAAGTACCACCATTATTTTATATGTCTTATGAGATTTCTAGCCTATATTTTTAACAGCATTAACATGTTAAAGTTTAATTTTTTTATAACTGTCTCTATTGTTCTTAGAGACATATGTGTACCATTGGTTTAATAACTTTTTATCTACTTGACCAAATTTTTAAAAATATATATATTATTGTTGTGCACTTGAGTCTTCACACTGTTAGCAAAAAAAAATTGGATTTTCAATTATTTTGATGCAAGTTATGTTTTGTCCACGAATATGCAACTGATTTTTAGGATGTATCCACTTCAAATAAATATTAAAATAATATAGTCAATAAAAAATTACAAAGAAATAGACAACTTCTAATTCTCACTCTTAACTATCTTTCCATGAAAATATTTTTCAAAATACTAAATCTAACTATGAAATTTTTGAATTGCACGCCAGACACTATGTTATATTTTCTAAACAAATTCAAGAACACTTTTCCATGGGCAAAGGATTTGACCCTCTTAATCTTATCCACTTTTAATAATATTTATTAATTTAGAAAGTAGATTCAGATTACTATAATTATATTGGTATTTTGTATCTTCTAAATTTGGGTGCAAGACTCTCAAATATCTCTTCAAAGTTAAATTTTACCTGATTTCAGAAAAAGTGGCCACTTATACCACCTTTTTTAACATCATCTTAGTGCACGTACCCATGTCCTATATAAATTGTAGTTCTTCACCAATCTAATTTTGGGGCTTAACACTTTTCCTAAACTCATTCCAATATTTATACACCAATGATCACTCCTCTAAATTCTCCTGTCACAGTAGACTATGATTTTTCTCTCATTGTTCCATTTGAGAAATTTAGTCTCTTGAGAAGACTCTAAAACATTTTGAATTATTTCTTAGAAATTAGGTCCATCATAAGGCTAAGTCTATTATTAGAAACTTGAGATAATTAATATATTATATATTAAAGTTCTTGATGTGTTGGTGGCACTAGGATGAATTGTGAGTACTCATGTATCACTCACTCCACTTGAATCCCATAAGGCTTAGTCTAGTACTATTAGTGAATAGATTGACATCTCTATATCTCAATTAAATATGCATATCATGAAAACAACTCCTAATATTTAGCCCTTATCTAACAATATCATACCTAGTATGAATGTGAATAAAATCCCCTTGGGATACAATTCAAAAAATATTGGTGTTAATACTACGTCTATTCCAAGCATTAGAGAAACCAATGTTCCCCCTAGCGGTGGAGGAAATCTACCTCCACCTATCCCCCACCCTAAACATTCATGTTATCAATACCATATTGGAAATAATAAGTCCTTGTGCAGTCCCCACTGTATTAGCCCCCAAAAAAGGAGGTACTTGAAGGTTGTATACTAACTCTAGAGCCATTAATAAGATTACTATAAGGTATAGATTCCCAATCCCAAGGATTGAAGATGTGATGGATTTCTTAGGAGGAACCAAGTACTTCACAAAGTTTGACCTTAAAAGTGGATATCACCAAATAAGGGTCAATGAAGGAGACGAGTGGAAAACAACTTTTAAGACCACAAAAGGTTTATATGAATGGTTTTTTATACCCTTTGGGTTGTCTAATGCCCCTATCACCTTCATGAGGTTGATGAATGAGGTGTTGAAGGACTTCATAGGTAAAATCTTTGTGGTGTATCTTGATGATATCCCAATTTTCAGTAAGACTAAGGTAGACCATCGTGAACATTTACAAATTGTATTACAAAGACTACATGAGGAGGAGCTAACTATAAATTTGGATAAGTGTGAGTTCAGGAAATAGGAATTGGTCTACCTTGGATTTTTTATTTCACAAGGGAGTTTGAAAATGGACTCCAAAAAGGTAGATGCAATAGTGAATTGGCCTACACCTAGGACTGCTATAGAGGTAACGAGCTTCCGTGGTTTGACATAATTTTATAGGAAACTCATTAGACAGTTCAGTGATATATGTGCACCAGTCCTAAACACCATAAATGGAAGAATGAAAGATAAATTTTAGTAAAATGATAAATTAAATAGGAATTTTGAAACCTTGTAGGATAAAATAGCCACACAACCCATTTTGGTTCTACAAAGCTTTGAAAAGTTGTTCATTGTTTAATGTGATGTCAGCAACATAACTGTTGGAGCAGTCCTAAGTCTAAAGAACATACCAGTCGCTTCCATAGTGAAAATTTAAGTGATGATGAAAAGAAGTACTCCTCCTATGACTTGGAGTTATATGCATTGGTCTAGGCTTTGATAAAATAGAGGCACTACCTCCTTCCTAAAGAATTTGTGGTATATATAGATAATCAGGCTTTGAGTTTTTTAAACTCTCATGAAAACTTAGTCATAAACACATGAAGTGGATAGAATATATGCAAGCCTATACCTTTATAGTTAAACATAAGAAGGGTCAACAAAAAAATTTGATGACACCTTGAGCAGAAGGCTTTTGACAGTCCAAGAGGTACAGTTAAGAAGTATTGGCATTGATGGTTTCAAAGATATTTACCCTGATGATGAAGACTTCTCAGCTGCATATAAGGTATGTAAGGAGTTTCAAAACCATTTTCATAGTGAGTTCTTTAATTATACTCTTTGAGGGGGTTTATTTTTTAAGGGAGGAAAACTTTGTGTTCCTAGAGGTTCAATGAGGGAGAAACTTATTCAAGAGAAACACAATGAGAGTCTTAGTGGTCATTTTGGAGTGAATAAGACTCTAGAACTAGTTCATAGGTACTACTACTGGCCCAAGATGAATAGAGACATTAGGATATATGTATAAACTTGCATTTTTTGTCAAAATTCTAAGGGAATTTCATGAAATGCAAGGTTATACTAGCCTCTTCCCATTCCTAACAGACCTTGGGAGTGCCTCAATATGGATTTCGTAGTGGGTTTTCAAAATACAAGACACATATATGATAGAATTTATGTCATAGTTGACAGGTTTAGTAAAATGGCACACTTTGTACCTTGCAAAACTACTCATGATGCATTCCAAATTGGTAATTTTTTCTTCAATGAAGTTATAAGGATCCATAGGTTTCCTATGAGCATTGTGTCAGATAGGGACTCTAATTTTATGGGTCATTTTTGGAAGACTTTGTGGCAGAAGATTGGAAGTAACCTCTCTTTTGAGTTTTCTTACCATCCCCAAATAGATGGATAGACTGAGGTTGTCAATAGGAGTTTGGGCAATCTCCTTAGGTGTCTTACCAAAGAGTATGGTCAAACAAGGGACCATGTCATTTCTCAATAATAATTTACTTACAATGACACAATAAATAGGAACATAGGTAAAATTACTTATGAAGTGGTTTATGGTCTTCATCCAAGAGGTATTTGTGAACTTTGAGATCTAGGTGCAATGGAACCAAGTTGTGGATATGACGAGGAATTTGCTCAGTCTGTGAAGGAAATTCATGATTCAGTTAAACATACACTAGTGGAAAACACAACTAGGATCAAATAAATGGTTGATGAGAGGAATAAGGATCTTCAATTTCAAGTAGGGGATCTAGTTATCATTCACTTGAACAATGGCTGGTTGCAGGAAGGAGTGCCTAATAAACTCCAAATGAGAAGACTAGGACCTTGTTCTATCTTGGATAAGTATGGAAGTAATGTTTATAAAGTGGATCTCCTAGTAGATATAGGTCTTTCTCTAGTGTTTAATGTATCTAAGTTGGTATCTTACAAAGGCCCAGTCCCAGTGCATAGTCAAGGAGAGGCTGATATTGTAGAAGATGCAAAAAATTTGTAATTACCAGTCCAACTAAAACCACAAGCTGAGAAGATTCTAAACTCTATAGTATCTAAGAATACAAGGCATAATTTGTTTATGGAGAACCTCATCAAGTGGCAGGGAATGGAAGAATCGGAAACTACATGGGTGCTAGAAATAAATTTCCACAAGATGTGCATAGATCTAAACTTGGTCTCTTCGGCTAAGACTTAACTTCTTTTGTTTGGAGGAGAATGGTGCAGGAGCACGTAAGTACCCTACACAATTTTGGCATGTACTGACTCTAGACAAGTTAGTGAGTTAATAAGGACTCCTAGAGGGTATGTGTGATTTTTTTCTTTGGTAGGTTAGTTATGGTTTTAGTTTTGGATATTTGAGACTTAGTTTGTCTTAGGATTTACTTAGTTGTTTATGAGTCCTAAATATGTGAGAAAGAGTCTAAGTTACCAAAAAGAATCCAAAATGTGAGGAGTATGTTAATTTTATCCAAAAAATGTCTTAGAAGTGTTTTTACACCATTCTCGTTAGGTTGGAAGCCAATGGATAGTTAGAATAGAAAAATTGCAAAAATAGACAAAAGTTGTCATGACAACTTTTGCAACTTTACAAAGTTGCTTAACAATTTTGTCCTAAGAAGCTATAATCAAGGAATTAGGTTGTTTTGGGAAACCAACTGGATAAAAATGAGGGGTTGGACTATATAATTACCCTAGGCTCAATTTCTAGGGTTGGATGAAGTTAAGCAATTTCTAGAATACAAAACTCACTACATTTTTTTGTCTTAGTTGAGTGTTTTCTTGAGAAAATCAACTTTAATGTATTGAAACTCCATTAATTTTGTTTTAATTTAATAGATTATACTTTCCTTTCTTTGATTCTATAAATTTTATGTGTGTAGTATAGAGTATAGTTTGTTTTTTGTAAATCTTTTGTGTTTTTCCAGTTCTTTGGCCTGTACAGAGTAGGAATTAGAAGAATGGATCATTCTTTAAAACCCTCTATGGAATCATCACAAATATTTGGTATATTATAATAGAGCCTATGTATAGTGTACCATATCAAGGAGGAGGAAAATGGATGTCATTTTCTAAATTTGAAGTCTTTCCCTAGGCGATTTGTGCAGTGACCCAACTAGTTGCAGACAAGTAACAAAGAGTTTATTCTTGCAGGAGATGAATGAATAAATAAAACCAATGATTCAAATATGTTCATTGGTGACTAAAAAGTTTTTAGACTGGGTTATAAGGCTTGATTAACCCATCATGATGATATTTGAAGACTTGAACCAGTGACTGGTCAAGAAAGCATTTTAAAGACCTAGAGACCCTCAATTTGAATTAGGGCATGTACAAAACCCATGAAGAGTTGAGACCTTTGAAATACTTTAGGGACTCCAAAAGGGTATTTGGGATAGGAATTATTTTGGTAGTTTCTTTGGGAGTTTGTAAAGATAATCCCTAAAAACCAGGAAAAGAGGGCTATAAGAGTTACAAGGCCTAATTGAAGAAACTAGGAGATCGATAAGAAAGGGAAGGTTAAAGTTAGATTTTTTGAGTCTTGTCCATAGAGTTGAAACACATTTAATGAACTCCATACTCATGCAAGATATTTTGCTAGATGTTGGAGGTTTTCTATACTTGGTGCATTTGGAGAAACAAATGAAAGTAAGTGTTTTGTGAACTTGATAGGATGTCATTAGGGAGGAGCTTGCTAGATGAAATAGATAGGGTGAGAAAATAATCTTGAGCACCCTAGACCTAGTTTGGAATCTTGGATCATTGATTCAAGAGGAACTCAAGGTGATTCTATCAGATTCATAGTTGATAATCAAACAGTTACTTGATGAATTTTAGAAAAAAGATGACAAACTGCTACCATACAAGGAAATGGTCAACAACATGAAGCCACACATTCGAATCCAAAAATTTAACCAAGTCTCTAAATTTTAGAATAAGGCTACAGATGTCATGAATACCATTGCATCTCTCCTAGAATTTCTACAAGATGCAGCAGAATGTGAATTCTTAGTTGAGCAGCTCCACATGCCAGCTTATGAAATCGTTGATACTGAAATAGTGTGTTTCTTGGTTGGTTCTTAGTCCCCATGGTACCATGAAATATATCCCTATTTAAAGGATGGTATTATATCCCACATCTCACCTGAAATGAATGAAAAAACCTCATCCATCAGTTATCCCATTATGCCATCATCGCCAACACCATATATCGTTAAGGTTATCACAACATACTATCTCGGTGTCTAGACTCTAATCAGGTCACACTGGTAATAAAGAAAGTTCATGTTGGAACCTACGGTGCCCACACAAGTGGAATGGTTCTATCCAAACAACTTCTCAGGGAAGAGTATTACTAACCTACTATGGAGCATGACGCTTGTAAATTCAGAAGAGAAGACAAGTGAAGGTATTAGAACTAGAGATGAAGGCACAAGAACCCCTGATGGAATAGGGTAGTGAACAAACAAATAAATGAAAATAAAAATACATAGATACAAAATCCAATAATGAAGAAACAAATTTGGTGATAGTATTTGCAGCCATAGAGAAAAAATTATACAGAAAAATTGGAATTGAATAATTTGAGATAAGGATGAAAGAAGAAAAAGAATACATGAATATTGATATTACTTATGGAGTTGATGTTCTAATAGTGATCAGGTGTTTGATAAGGAATGGAAGGATTCATTACGAGGAATTGAGAATAAAAATGCAGATTTCATGAGTAATTTTGATACTAATTAGTTTACTTTCATCAATGAAATTTTTGTTATGTTTATTCCAGTGCAAGTGTCAAGAGAATCAGAGAGGGAAAAGTGTCAATTTTTCTTTGGTAGGAGGATAAGAAGACCAAAGGAAAAGATGAAGTATAAAGATGGTGCAAGTTCAAAATTTGATGCATGTTTCCAATACCTTTTGCATTGTATGGGCATACCAGATGAAGGAAACACTTGGTGATCAGAGAAAAGGAAGATCAGACACAAGTTTTTTGCAAGTCCTCAATCAAGGGACTTGAGTTTTATTTCAAAGGGGATTATGGTGCAGGGGCACCAAGAAAATTATATGACTCCTCAAGAATATATGGATTTGTTCTTTTTTTTTGTGTCTTTTAATGGTTTAATAAGTTCCTATGGACCAATTGTAATAGGTTCAATGCAATTTGTAAGGTTTTAGGGTAGGGCCGCATCTCGATTCTATACGTAACAACCCCCCGCTACCTTCATGGCCTAAAATTATATAGGAAGGTAGCGGGATAAGCTTACCTTGCCTAGAATAGTAGGGCATTCAGGTAAGCACCTATAGTTCTAGTGGGCTTAGAATTGTAGGACTCTCGGGATGGGGGGTCCCTTTCTTTCTAATAGTAGGGCCATAGCCATAGAATTTTAGGGTAGGGACCTCCCACCCCATCGCATCTCCTCCTCCCACCCTGCATGGGGCCAGCCAAATTGTAGGGGTAGGAAGAAATAGTTCCACCCCAATTAATGGCACCTGTTAGAGTAAGGCATCATCCTGCTAGAATAAGTAACCAATAGTCCTGTATGGACCAATAATGTCATGGTATGGTCAAATATGGTCAAAAGTATACTAAAGAGTCAATTTTCATTTAAATTGATTTAATAAGGATTATCTAACATATTTTAGTATGTATACAGTCAAAAAAAGCAATTTGAGGTCATTTGGTCAAGTTTGGCAAAAGTTGTCAAAAGTTGTAATGGTGTCACAATGCAAAATTGCAAAATATATAATATTGAAGAAGCCCAGCGGTCATGGGAATTCAAAAGGTAGTTTTATTCAATTGAAGGGGGTTATTTATTCTTTAAAAATAAATTCAAGGTAAAAACATGGGGCGGTGGAAGTTAGTTGGAGTTTTGGGCTGTGAAAAACAATGAATATAATGTAAAATTCAGAAATTTCCTACTTGTTTATTGTTACAAAAGTTTGTATGGATATGTATGGAATCTTAATGGTTTAATACCACTTGTGATGGATAATTTAATTATTATAACTCATTTTTTATTTGGTTTCATTCATTTTTATTGAGTATTGTGAAAGTTATGCTCATTTTATTGACTGCAACTCCCAAAACAATTATGTTATTTTGTTGTTATAGTGTTTTATTCTCTCTTTTATGGAGTTTTAATCACTTAAAATGAATTGTATCATTTAGGGGGGTGATTTATATTTAATTTGGATCAATCTGCATGTTTTTTCATGGATTTTATCAAAAGTTATGATGATTTTTATGTGGACAGGTCTGCATACCCATGACTTGAGGGTTTTGATAAAAATAATGATTGTGATTTCTTCCATAATTGATACATCATTTAAATTGGTGTATTAGAGGTTTCAATTTTTTATTTCATGTCCTTGAAGGTCACAGAAAGAGTGGTTTTAGTTTGGAGGGATTTAAGTGATGCCCTAGGTCTCTAATACGGTGTCTCAGACTGATAAGACAGTGAAAAGAATAGTTTTGGGGTTTTGATCATTAAATTCCTTGAATGAGATTGTGTGGGAACACTTGGATGATTAGAGAATACCTTATTAAATATTTTTAAGTAATAAAAAAATTGTAGAAGGCGTGGAGACCAAATTTTCACCAAACCCTCCTAGAAAGTGGTCAAATTGAGGGTTTATAATATGATGAATTATTGAGTCTTTTTGACCCATTTGGGACATGTGGAGAAGGTATGAGAATTTGTTTTCAATAAAGAAGAGGTTTTTCAATGAGTGCCTTTGTAAAAGTGGCCTAATTGAGCTTGGAGCATGAGACACAATGCTAGATTGAACCTTTTATTTCAAAACAAATAACCTTTCATATTTTATATGTTTCATATCCTCCTAAAAGGGTATGTGAATCTGTGATTTTTTTGGGAAGATCCATTTTTTATTGCAAGTTATGTATGTTTTCCTTGTTGACAAGGGTTACTATCATTAGGAAAGTTTATGTGAAGTACATAATAGTTAGATGGGTCAATAACCTTGGAGGTTGTTAAATCATGTATCATGTCAGGATTACTTGTTCTAAGTTTTTTCCATGGTTTTTTGAGTCTTTTGAACCTTTGAGCCTTTGATTAATGTTTTGTAACCTATGTAACCTAAGGGTCATTATGGAGAGAAGTTTAGAGTTTGTGAAGTATGGTAAGGATTGTTTATTTTTTAACCCCACCTCTATATTAATTGGTATCAGAACTAGAAGACTCTGGGAGAAGGATATTTTCATGGTTGGTGGTTTTTTTGGTGTTGGTTCAAGTTGAGAGGATAACCTAGTTGCAAGCAATTGTGAAGTTGGCACCTAACAATGAAGAAGAAGGTTGTATGGCATATTCAAAGGATGATTCAGAAGAGAAGACAAGTGAAAGCATTAGAACTAGAGATGAAGTCACAAGAACCCCTAATGGAATAGGGTAGTGAACAAACAAAGGAAGGCAAAGAAGATGAAATAGATGAAAAATCTAATGATGAAGGATCAGATTTGGGGATAGAATTTGCAGCCATAGAGAAAAAATGATATGGAAAAATTGGAATTGAACAAGTTGAGGTAAGGGTGAAAGAATAAAAAGAACACATGAAGATTTATATTTCTTATGGATTTGATGTTTCTGATAGTGATCAGGTGTTTTATAAGGAATGGTAGGAGTCATCATGAGGAATTGAGAAGAAAAATACAGATTTCATGAGTAATGTTAATACTAATCAGTTTTTTTTCATCAATGAATTTTTTGTTACATTTATTCCAATGCAGGTGTCAAGATAATCAAATGGGGAAAAGTGGAATTTTTTTGTGGTAGGATGATAAGAAGACCAAGGGTGAAGATGAAGTATGAAGATGGTGCAAGTTCCAAAGTTCATGCATGTTTCCAATACCTTGAACATTGGATGGGAATACCAAAAAAAGGAAACACTTGGAGATTAGAGAAAATGAAGATCAGATACAAGTTGTTTGTAGGTCCTACCTCAAGGGACTTGAGTTTCATTTCAATGGGGAGTATGGTGTAGGGGCACACAGATAATTTTGTGACTCCTGAAGACTATATGGATTTTTCTTTTTCTTTTTGTCTTGTGATGGTTTAATAAGGTACTATGAACTCATTTTAATAGGTTCAATGAAATTTTTAAGGCATAATAACCAATAGTCCTATATGGACCAATAATGTCATGGTATTGTCAAATGTGATCAAAAGTATACTAAATTTCTAATTGTGGTTGAAATTAATGCAACAAGGAATTCAAAAGATAGTTTTAGTTAGTTGAAGGGAATTAGTTATGCCTTAGAAATAAATTTAAGGTCAAAAAATGGGGTGGTGGAAGTTAGTTGGGTTTTTGGGATGTGAAAACAATGAATATAATGTAAAATTCTACAATTTTATGCTTGGTCACTATTATAGAAGTTTTTACATCCATATACAACCTGATAATAATGTAAGACCGCCTGCGATGGATGATTCCAAGATAATACTTCATTTTGGATTTGGTTTCGTTCATTTTTATTGAGTATTTTGAAAGTTATGATCATTTTATTGATTGTAACTGCCAGAATGGTTTTGTTATTTTGTTGTTACAACATTTTAATCTCTCTTGTATGGATTTTTAATAATTTAAAATAAATTTGATAATTTAGGGTAGTGAGTTATATTTAATTTGGTTCAATTATCATGTGTTTTCATGGAGATTATCAAAAGTTATGATAATGTTTGTGTGGACAGGTCTGCAGACCCATGAGTTGAGGGTTTTGATAATAATAATGATTTATTTTTCTTCCACCATTGGGATATCATATAATTCGGTGGATTAGAGGTTTAAAGTGTTTATTTCATATCCTTTAAGGTCACATAAATATTGGTTTTAGTTTTTATGGATTTAGGTGATGTCCTAGGTCTACAATATGGTGTCTCAGATTGGTAAGACAGTGAAAAGAATTTTTTGGGGGTCTTGATTGTTATATGAATTGAATGATACTTTATGGGAATGCTTAGAGGATTAGTTTGGACATTTTGAAATATGTTTGAAGCAGTGACAAATTTTTAGAAGGTTTGGAGACCAAATTTGCACCAAACTCTCCTAGAAAGTGGCTAAATTGAGGGTTTGTAATCTGATGAATTAGTGAGTTTTAATGACCCTAGAAGTTTTTAATTTAAGCCATTTGGGACATGTGGAGACGGTTTGAGAATTATTTTTCAATCAAGAAGATTTTTTCAATAAGTTCCTTTGTAAGAGTGGCCTAATTGGCCTTGGAGCATAAGACACAGTCCTAGTTTGAACCTTGTGTTTCAAAAAAACTAACATTTCATATTTGATATGTTTTGTATCCTCCAAAAAGGAATTTTGATCTGTCTTTTTTTTTGCTAAGATAAAATTTGTATTAGAAGTTATGTTTTATTTCATTGCTGATAAGGGCTACTAGCATTAGAACAGTTTATGTGAAGTACATGATAGTTATATGGTTTTGTAACCTTGGAGGTTGTTAAATAATGTATCATGTTACTTTTAATTTTTCTAAGTTATTTCCATGGTTTATGGAGTCTTGTGAACCTTTGTGCCTTTGATTGGTGTTTTGTAACATATGAAACCTAAGGGTCATTATAGAGAAGAGTTTGGAGTTAGTGAAGTATGGTAAGGATTTTTGAGTTTTGAACCCCACCGCTGCATCAGATAACACCCCTGTCAAACCTCTCAATCATGCCCATGAACTAGTGTTCCCTATTTTTGTTCCTAAAAGGTACCTAGATGACCCTGAGATCCCTCAAAATGGTTCCCCTCCCTATTCTCATAATCCCACCCCTTATTATGAACTTGAAAAATATGATCAGATTGTGATTTTAAGATGGACAAGTTATGCATAATTTAAAAATGATAGAACATCATTATCAAGTGGCTTATTTCACAACTACACACACCAAGAAATAGATAAACATGCTCAAAACTATTTCAAACATTGAAGGCAAAGTGGGGGATTGGTCCCACACCAAGATGGATGATAGTGTTTGGAAGGTGGCTAATGAACTGGCACAAAATTAGACAATTTGGAAATTATGTAAGTTCAAATTTGTGAGTTGAAGGCTCTCATTCCCCTACATCAAGATGATCAGGAGATGCTTCTTGCCCTTGCAAATATCAAAGAAAATAAAATCCAGGTCAAAACAAAAACTAGCAGACGTGGTAAGTTTCTTCAGTAAGCAAGGTATGGAGAAAATTATATGTTCCTTTAACACTCTACAGGAGGAACTAGAGTTCAAGAAAGCTAAATGAAGGAAGCGTGAGGAAATTTTGTAGGTTTTTTCTCATCCAGGTAAAGAGGGACTTCTTATGATGTGGTTATGTGACCTCCCAAAAGGAATTCCTTTCTAGATGCTCTCAAGGAGCTCAATGATATGGATAATTAGATTTTTAGGATAGTGAATGATTCAAATATGGTGGAAGAACATAAACATCTAATCCCATGAATTATATCCCTTGAAGAAGTGTTATAAAAAAGATAAGAAATCGGAGCTATGTGTTGATTTTTCCATCTAATGATCCACAACCTACCATACAGGTTTTTCAATTGGTATTCTTGCAAAGGTTGAGATATTGGCCAAATTGAAGAAAGATCAACTTTTCTAATATGACCACTTTCTATGCATTGGGAACTACTAGATTGAGGTGGGTAACCCTATGATAACAAAAACTTGAGAACTAATGAAAACACAAGTAATGCCATTGCAGACTAAATCTCATACATGAAGAAAATATTAGGAAAGGTTTGGAATTTGGATGAGAAAATATTGTCAAATTTTATGCTTTTATGAGATGGTAAGTGTCACAATTGTATTCAAACTAAAATTAACTATTTTATAAATTTTGGTTTTGTGAGAGAATAAACCAAAGTATTAGGAGGATGAATATTATATTAGTGCCTAGTGAAATAGATTCAAATGGTAAGTAATATCTATTGTCTATATTATTCAATAATATAATGGTTTTAATGTAGTCATTACCTTACAAAGATACAACCTAATAAGATATTATAAGATTAATCTTCTTAGTAATTCAATTATTTTGAAATGCACTCTATGTTTTTCCATAGAAGCAACTCTTCCACACCTCAAAAAGATGAAAACTATAAAAAGAAAAAATGTATTTAAATTCAAGGTAAAAGGTTTAATTGTTGAATAAACTAACATCAAAATGCACTAACACAAATTTGGATAAATTCATATTTAAGCATATATTCATATAATATGGATCGCATGAGAATTAAAGAATTAGAATTGTATTCTAGACTCTACCAATATCATTGTATGACACAAAAATTTATAATCTAAAATTTCTAATTATATATAGTCCTTTATTTGAGAAAATTATTGGCTCGGATAAAAGTCCAATTCTTGGATTGATTACAATACTTTTATTTATAGCTAAGGCATAACTAAGAGGAACTTAGAGGAAAAACTCTAACTAGGGACCTTACAAAAAGATGGAAATTAATGTAATCTTACCCAATTGGATAACAAATATGTGATAATATCTTTCTATTTTTTAATGATAAATTTCATTAAATTCATGTGGCTTCAAGATCAATACTCATGACCAATACCTCATCTTTGATGTCAGTTGAGACACAATATCAAACATACAATATCCTTGTAGGATTTAACAAGAATAGCCATGAGAAAATCAAACCTACAAGTCATGAAGGATGATATATGCAACCATTCCATTGTTTTCAGTAGGCATGTACAAAAACCACTTTTCAAAAATACATGTTTTAGGACCATATCATGCACATGTACTGTCACCATATTTTGACCGAAATAAAAGTGTTTTTTTAAATCCTTTTGGCCATGGGAAAAGATTTCTAGGACACTAAAGATGGATTAGTATATTTATGTATTTTTGTTTCAATACTCTTTTGTTAATTTTTAATTGACGCTAAATTTTGTTTAAAAACCTTTGGTGTATGACACCCATAACCTAAACTTATCGTCTTTTCAAAAAAAAAAATCCAAAAGAATGGTCTATAGATCGATGTCATATAATTTTTTTTGCAAAAATCATAGAAAATAAATAGTTATTTAAAAAATATAAAAACTTGTTATTTGAAGTCTATGGACTAGTTTGATTAATAATTCATACAACAATAGTTACATTAACGAAATCTATAAAACAAATTGCATTTTTTAATTTCACATACTAAAACTTGTAATAGGTTTTTGTTTGGTCAAAAAAATTAATTAGGACAAGAACCAAACATATATGCAAAGGCAAAAAAAATTGTTTCCAATAACTTAGCCCTTGAAGTTGCATGCCCAAGGCAAAGGAATTGGCCCAATAAGTTTGTCTCAACCCAAGATAGTGAGCATTGAATTCAAATTTTAAATAATGGGTACTTGTTTATAAAAGAGGTACCTATTACTTCAAAAACATGTGTACCCATTTATAATGAGTGCCCATTCCACTTTTTCCCATTGAATTTTGTAATGGGAACTCCTTTTGTGAATGGGCATCTA
Source organism: Thuja plicata (assembly GCA_018584345.1). NCBI lineage: Eukaryota > Viridiplantae > Streptophyta > Pinopsida > Cupressales > Cupressaceae > Thuja > Thuja plicata. The sequence continues at coordinate 1,322,063 of MU225673.1, forward strand.
TTTTTTTGGAATGGGTACCCATTTCTAATATAGACATTAGTTGTCAGAATTGTTCAGAAAATGATAGACTACAATATTTAAGTAATCTACCTTGTTTTTATGTTCTCTGGCTGGTCAAATTCTTAATCTTTTTTACTTTGATTAGCCAAATTTTTCTACATTCTCATATTTGTGTCTTTTTTCATGTCATGTGTCATTTCAATTTGAATTTTTTAGCCATCAGAGTAATTTTGGAATTATTCATCCACTGGAGTAATTTTGAAGTTTATTGAACATGGGAGCAAAATAATGTCAAAAGAAGAGGCAAAGAAAGGTCATAACACCTGAAGAGATTGAAGTGAATAGGGAAAAGGAGGTAAAATGGAAAAGAGAATGAAGATCAAGATTTTGAGAATTGAATAATGTTGGAGCTTCTAGCTCCATGAGCATTGAAGATGAGAAAATCAAGATACCATGATGGATGCAATGAAGATAGACAATACAAATATTAAAGAGGTGAATATGGAAGAACAAAATCTAGGTGTGTCTTCTGATCCAACTTTAAATATAATTATATCTTCACAGCCATGTGATTTTTTTAATTTAGAAGTTGATCATTTACAAGAAGCATAATATTCCTTGATAATATTAAGCTATGCAGTTGATGGTTTGATTGAGGGTTACAAGACATTTATGTTGTTTCTAAAGGTTTTTCATTAGTTGAGGGTATCAACTACTCTAGGATATTTTTCCCTATCATCAAGATAGAAGGGATTCACCTTGTCATATCTCGTTTTACATCATAGGATTGATCTATTTACTAGATGGATAGGAAGAATAACTTTTTGGATGATGATCTTCTTGAGGAAATATACAAGGAGTGTTTGCTAGGATTTGTGTGTGATTCATTTCTTGTTTATAGGCTATGATTTTATTTATATGGTCTTGAATAAGCTCTAACTAGAAATAAATTCTAACATTATTATTCGGTGATGTTGAGTATTGGCATGTAGTTATTTCTAGCTCTGAATTTTTAAGCTTTTGATGGAGTATGACAAATTTTATCTACCGCTAATAGTGCTACAATATTTTGGTTTGGTAAATAAATTTATATTCATGTTGTGTGCAACCTAGTTCAGCGTGAAAGGTAAAAGCACACTAAAATACATATGCATTTCATTCAATATCTTATACATTATGATCATCTCTTGTAAATGAAGTTGTCTTGTTGTTGTCTTCTGTAGTCCCCCGTTTAGCTCATGAAGGGGAGTTTTTTTCTAGTAAGGTTCTCTCATTTTCTTTAGTAGTATGAGATTTTTCTATATGTATATATGTACCTCAGTAGGCCTAGTTATTGAGATGCTTTTCTCTTTTTATACATTAGCATGGTGTCTCCCATAGTTGCACTTAAGGGGGGATAGGTTGAACATGGTACTTTATCTAACTACTTAGGTTGTAGGACCATTCGCACATCTTAAGTTTACATAGGTTACTTTTTTTTCTCTTTTTGTCTCAATTCATAGGGTTAAGACACTTGGCATAATCCTATAAACTTTAAGAATTTTTCCCTTGGTAATATAGAAATATTGTACTCTAACAACTTTTCTATCTCTCTCTTTTCTCGTTACTCCCTTGCACTCTAAATTATTTTATAAATTAGTATAGTCTCTTCTTAAGTTGCACTTAAGGGGGAGATGGTGTGAACAAGGTACTTTATTCAACTACTTAGACTTTAGGACCTATTCACACCTAGTCTTAAGCTTACATAGATTGTCTTTTTCTTTTCGTTTTGATTCTTAAAATTAAGAAACTTGACATAATCTTATAAGATTTAAAAAAAATTCAGTTACTTTGCAATCTAGTAACGTTTCTCTCTTTTTCTTCCACTCTAATACACTCTAAATTATTTTATTTATATGTATATTTGAATTGTTCAAAATGAATGAAATGTGCTACATTATATTTTAATACTACCACTTGCATCTAGCATGTGATATGTGTGTAGTTTACTTTTGAATAATAGACGATACGAGAGATTCCTTGGTGTTAAATGTGTTCTATAATGGGAGGAAGTGTCTCACTGACGGAATGGACTAGAGCGACCCACAAACTTCGCCGTTTTTTAAAGTCGCCAACCTGTCCACTAAGTTCAAACATGCCAACCTGACCAGTAAGTTCAACGCTACAACTCCCACTTGTTTATTTCTCAGCTTAAAGTAAGAGGCGGATGCTTGACTTTTCAATTGAGATTGATTAAACATCCCTCATCATGATCTCCCTGCGCTATAAATATACAGATGAATTGCGATGCAGAACTACAAAAAAACAAGAGTCATGTCTGGGATCACCGTTGCGATTACAAACGTCGAGTGTGATATGAATTTGGCTGTCGACCCTTCGAATCTTAATGTGGTCACTCTGCGTCGATGCGATGACACTGATAAATTTCAGGTTTGCTTTTGGCACACCAATTCCTTTTCCTGTTTAGTTAAAGAAATAAAGCGATTGAATTAGCTTACATCTGGAGTGCGGTGATTAACTATTGATGTTATGTTTAATTGGCAGCAATGGATACAGTTTGTAAAAGCGGATAACGCAATCTGTTTCAGAAATATTGGGAGTGGTGCTTATCTGTGCGCGGATGACAATCCTAATAACCCCGATGGGGTGAGATTTTGATCCAAACTCAATTGTACCGTGTAAATGTGTAGTCGTATACGAATTCTCTAACTAATTTCCTGCCTCCGCAGGTAATAGCAGAGGTCGCAAGACAATTTAAGTGGTTTCTTCTACCGCTGGAGAATCAAAACAATGTGATTCATTGGAGGATGCGCCCCTTCTCCACCTCACATTTTGTCGATTCCAAGAACATAAAACCCAATGAGAACAAGTATATGTGGGATATTACTCCTATCAGCTGATTAATGAAATCTAGTACTCCATATGTAGACCATAGCTGTAACAGGTGAGAGTGATTTAAGTGAATTTAAGCTTTTTCTAGTTGTGTTAATTCGCCGGCCAGCGGAGAAAAAATATTTTTAGCCCTTTGGCCTATGGGGTTTGTTGTTGTTGCTACATTCAGACTGCGCGTCTAATGTGATGATTTTTCTAAGAATATAATTATTAGAGGGTTTTAAAAACTCAATGTTAGTGGTAATTGACTTAATGATTGCACAAGATGGTGCAGATTTGTGTGGGGCAAAGGCTCGCATTTGTTAGTACCCTTGAGTTTTCCCTTGTTCAGAAATTGTCATGGTCTGTGCCTAAAATTATGATATAGTAGAAGAGCAATTATTAATAAGAATACCCAAAAGAAAATTTTATCTATCACCGAGAAAGAATTTAAAAGTTTGTTGGACATAGGGCTTGGAGTAGAAAACTCAAATGTCCACATTGACCTAGAAAAGCTTGCAGAGGATTATGAAAGAGTCAGTGAATACGAGAAAGATAAACTTATCAGAAGTATAATAGCGGATGGTGTCAAATTGGATCACAATAATAAGCCTCCTTATAATGTTAATGTTTTTGTGTCATGGGTTCAAGATACTATTGCCCTGCTTACATTTTGCCTCAGATTGGAAAGTAATAGGGAAGTGGGTGCAAGCCTTCTTCAAATAATATTTAATATCCATTGTATTTCTCAACCAGTTAGATATAATTCCCTTGAGTACGTTATTCAATCCATGCACAATCAATTTCCAATTTTAGGTTCAAAACCTACTTGTGTCATCTTCTTCTAGCAAAATATTGTAGAATGTTCGAGACCAACAACTTCTAGATTTAGGTGTATAAGATTGATAATCATAAGAATAGAACAGTAGCTCCAATATATGAATGGGCACCTAAGATAATGATTCATGATAAAAGAGGGAACTACACCCATTTTGTAGACTTCTTTTTGGCACCAATGTATCATGATTTTATAAACACTCAAATGCCTAGATTGCATGTGTCTTGGAGAGATTGCATTCAACTCGAATCTCAATTACAATTGATGGATACGTTCCTCATGGAAGAATTTACTATGTTAAGTTTTTATGGATTAGGAGTACGACCCTGCAAACTTCCAATACATGTGAAAGAGAGAGTTTTTTCATTGGAATATGTATGGCAGATGGAGTGTACAGATAAAAATTTTAATGGTCAGGAAAAGAAGAGCATATTTCCTTCATTACCTATTAGTCCTATTACTGAGAGGGGAGGTGAATTAGTAATATACCAAAAAAAACCAACATTTTAACCTCTTGAACTTAAACTGCCATTCACAAGATTGACATTAATTACAACAAATGAAAATTATAAACATGCAAGTCCATCCACAAAGTTGACACACATATTTATCTCGTGGAAACCCAAATAGGAAAACAAACACAGTGAGAATTAGTACCCCCTAAATGATATACTCTTCTAAAGTATGCCCTACAAGGAGCTTAACCCTGTTAGAATTTTACAATAGCACTATTAGGTCCAACCTAGTTAAGGGATTTACCTTATGCTTGTTAGGACCTTTACCATGTTAAGAGTATCCTTTTTAGAGGACTTTGAACACTTGACAAAGTGTCACCTTGCTAGAGGAGTTAAAAAAAGATTTGTTAAGGTCTATCCTATTAAAGGATTTAACCTGCTGGAACTATTAAGGAAAAAGAGAAACAATGATCTATAGAATAGCACTACCTCTACTTCATCAGATCTATTGAAACACAAAATCTCTTCTAAACACACTTAACTCTTCTCTAGCTTGATCGCAACTTGCACTTTTCACTGCACTTGTCCAACACACAATCAACACACTTAACTTTCAACTTCATCCATTATATATTAAACTATTAAGTCTACCACCTTAATCAAGCCCTAAATTAGAATTTCAAATATCCCACTCAGATCCAATGCGCCACAAAACAAAATTAAATGTACAAAACATATTTCCAAGACCACGTAGGCCAATACAGTGATTTACATAAAATATTGTGTTAATGAGTCAAACATGTTTTGACCAAACACAAGCTTCCTCTAGAATCTTCTCCACATGCTAGCATCGAACAATGTGATGTCATATCATCACCTCCAATCATCAAGACATGTCACCAGATCATGACTAACTCAATCGATTACTTGACAACTTGAACTCTGATAACCAATCAAAGATTTATCAACTGTTGATCAAGAACACAAACACTTTAAACTGTTAACAACTCTATCTCTACTCACCGGTCACCTAACCTACACATCGTTCACTCAAATTAGTTTTAGTCACAACTATAGCATCTGAACACTTTTGATCACCATGTCCTGTGACCGTGCCAAAAGATACAACAAAGATTAGACAAGACGTTTAAATCATCTATCACCTATCATTAATTGTTCTAGTAGTTGTACTGTTATACTTCAATTGATCAAAAATTTTACATAAGATCACTTTAGTAGTAGTGGTCATGCATTAGACATCCATAGACACACCTAAGTTTCCCATAAATATAGAAACCACTAAAGCTCATTGCAACCCTTCATTCAACACAATTATGCTTTCCAACACACTCAGAATACAAGCTCAATAGTTGACATCGATGATGACATAATATCTGATCATCCTGTAATTAAATTTGGATCATGACATCTCCAAAACTCACTTCAAAGGGTTAGACCTCCATGTAAAAGGTATATTGAAACCCTTACGTGTCGAAGAAAATTCAAATGGCCATGGTCTTAATAATAAATCTACATCTCAAGGCATTGGTATCCCTTAAAAATCCAAACCTAAATGTATACCTCCCCCTTCAACCTTTCCATCCATGCTAGGTCCATATATTCCTCCATCCACTAGCTCACAACCCATTTACCCTTTCCCAAATACAAGTCAGCAAAGGCACACATCTTGGAGAACCTTCCATCCATCCAAAATGCCTCAATACAATTCCTATCCATCCATGAATTCCATTCCCTTTCAAAGCAATTTGGATGCCAAGAATAAAATCCACAAATCAAGAAATCCACATGCTATCAAGGATCAACATGTCCAGTACAACCGACATGCACAAAAAAAGAAAAATGTGAACCTAAAAGCAAATTCCAAAAGGCCACAAGGCCCACTGACCAAAAAAAAAAAGTCAAAAGCCATCTGGGTTCCTAAATCTCTTATGCAATCAATGCACTCTAAGGACCCACAAATAATGAAAAATCAAAAAGCTTGTGGATTCCCAAGAAGCTCCTTGAAGCACAAAGTCCCAAAGAAAAATCCAAATTGGCATCTAAAGTTGCTATCCCTCCATCTAAATGTTTTCCATCTTCCAAATCTATTTTGGGTCCTTGTGTCCCAAAATCCATATTCTTTCCTTCATTAATCCCTCAAACTCCACAATCTCTTTTTCCTCCTTCACTCCATAACCCCTCAAGGTGTGTGCCAATGTTGTTCTTACATCCATTCCCTTCCACTTCAAAGAAAGATGGCGTACATTCCCTCCATTATCCAACACATATTTTCCAACCTTTCATCCAACCTATCCAATATTCCTTTGCTTAAAGCTTGTCCCATCCTTATCCAATCACCCACTTCATATCCCTTTTTCATTACCCTACCAACGTCTTTGTGCAATATCTTTCAAAAGAACATTTCAAAGAGTAAGTCACTTGAGTCCTTCGTCCATGTCATGTCATGCGTCTAGTTATTTCCAAAATGTCAAAAAATGTCAAAAAATAAAAAAGGAAAAATTTGCCTTGATGAAAACTTGGCAAATAGGCATCTTGGCAACACAAAAAAAGAGTCAAGAGAAATAATTTTGTCCAATAATGAAAACCTGGCAAACAGGCGCTTTAGGAAAGTACCGTGATGAAAACCTGGAAAATAAGCATCATGTGTGATTCTATGAACTTATTGCAATCTATACTTGGGGGCAAATTTCATTGGCATTATCCTCCATTATCCCCATCATATCCTCCATTATCCCCAGCATGTCCTCCATTATCCTATGCTTGTCATATCCATTATCCTATCCCCTTTTGCTCAACTTTGATCTTGACATGGTTACCAATCTTCCTTGAAGCATCACATGTCCTATCTTCTTAATATTGTCTTGATCCCTTTGGTCTACATTGCCTATCCTATTGAAACCTTTCATCCATATTCCATATCCCTTCTCATTATCCCTGATTGATCTTGCATATCCTATCCATATCCTATCATTTTCATCTTCATATCCTACCATTACCCTATCCAGGTCCTAACATTGTCCTATCAAACTCCCTATCTTGGTCTTGATGAAATAAAGGGCGTTCAATGCAAAAACATGTTTTCAAAGAAAAACCTCTTGACATGTTCATTTCTCACATTCTATCCACTGCACTATTTTCCTTATCTTATCATTGTCTTGCCCAGTCCCTCCGCTTGGCACAAAAATTGTTATCCCATTTCTTGGATAGTCCTTGGCACAAAAATAGATCCAATGTAAGCAACCCTTGGCCTTCATCCCTCTACCAATCCACTTTTCCTCTCACAATGTCCCTACCTTGCTAGACACTGGGGGCAACCTCAAAATTCCAAAAAAATCAAATAATGTCCTGAAAAAATTGCTAAAAATCAAATATGATGTTGAAAAAATTCTAAAAATCATTAAAAGTCTTGAAAAAAAGATCATCACAAAAAAATTCAAATATCTCAAAAATCCTAAAAATTACAAAATATCTTCAAAAATCTGTAATAAATTTGTACATACTTGTCTTTCTTTTGCGTATCGGTCATCATGTTTGCAGACATCAGTGGCAGAATCACCATTTTGTGCTTAATGACATCATGTTCTCACAAATGTGATCTAACTCATTGTGACTCAACATTCAATCTGATTGGACTTGTTCAATATTTCAATCTTTCCTATCTATCAACCAATCAATCTGTCCAATTTATCATTCAATTATCCAATCAGTCAATCTAAGCTATCAATCAACGAACATTTAATGCAAGTAATAAAATATCAGAATGGATGTTGGCTCACATTGTTTCAGTGAGTATTTTTTATTTTCTTTTTTGCTCATGTTCCTATGCTACTTGATGATATTATCTGAACTTATGAGAGTAGCTGGGATGGTTCATGACCAGTTGTTTTCGCTTTATATTTTCTCTACATGTTTGATGATCTCATGAAATTTTGGGGCATGTCTTCTACATGCTTCAGGATGGAGAAGATCATCCTATGTCTGCATCATGTTTGTTTACGCAAAAGGATGACTTTCTCACTCTAGATTTTGTGCCACAATGTGTCGCATCCACTTTTGTAATATCAAAATAAGCTCTTATAACACAATTGCACTTATGAAAGCCAAAATCTTTCTATCTTACTAACATTTCTTCGTCTAATTTATTCTTTCTCCTAACATTTCTTCAATCAATCATCTTTCTTTTCAAAAAATTGTCCTCATATCAATTTATGCCCAATTTTCCAATGGGGCATCCTACCTCCATTCTGTCGATCTACTGGGGCATGATCCTCTATTTTTCTTTGAGCCAATGCTCATAATCACATTGTCTCAAAGAGGGACAAAATGTAGACACCTAAAAATGGTTCATTGTTATGCCCCCTTTTTTTAACATGTCTTCTATATTGTGTGTTTGATCTTTATCATTCACTAATATTGTATAATTCTTCCATGTCATTAATTACTAACATTTCTACTCTCTTTATCAAATTGATCATTTTCCTAATCAATTCCAATCAACCCTAAACTGATCTTATTCGATCCTATTCAATCCTAAACCGATCCTATTCGATCCTAAACCATTCCAAACCTTCCTAAATCAAGGTGTAAGGATATTTCTTGCATACATTGCTTGCATATATGCTGCAATATCATTTATAAGTAGCATATATGCTACAATATCCTTTATAAGCAGCATATATGCAAGCAATATCCTTACACCTTCAAGTCTGGCCATAGGTGCAAATATTTCACCATCGTCTAGGCCTTCCTCTTGTGTATATCTTTTGCACACCAATCTTTCCTTGTTCCTTACCACTTCACCTATCTCATTCATCTTGTTTCTAAAAAATCCACTTAATACCTATCACATTATTGTCCATCTGTCTGGGCACTAGTGTCTCAGTTTTGTTCTTCTCAATCTACTCTAATTATTCTTCCATAGATTTCACCCAATCTTCATCTTTCAATGCATCTTTCATTATTTTAGGCTCAAATTTAAATAGAAAACAAGTACCTTCTCATTCCTTTCTTCTTGTTAACACAACTGCATTTTTGTCACCAATAATTTGATCAGGTGAGTGATTCAACTTTACATACTTTGGTAATATCAGTTCGGTTCTAGAAGTTTCTTCAACTTATCGTATTAATTCATGTTCATTCATATTTCTCTCCATTGGTCCTATTGTAGTGTCCTACTCCACTGGTTGTACATATACAAACCAATGATAGTCTCCAGGTTCCTTCTTACTAGATTAATCATTTTTCTCATAAAATTCATCTATTCTTACACTCGCACTTTCCACTATCTTATTTGTTCTCTTATTCAAGAACTTGTAGGCTTTTCTCTTTGAGGAATATCCTAAGAATATCCCCTCATCACTTCTTGGGTCAAACTTACCTATATTTTGATCTCTCTGTATATAACATCTACTCTCAAAAGTTTTGAAATAACTTACACATGGTGATCGACCATTCCACAGCTCATGGGGAATTTTGTTTGTGTATTTCTTTAACTGAAAATTGTTCAATCTGTAAACAGAAGTGCTCATTGCTTCACTCGAAAATATATGTGCAACACCCTTCTAAATCATTAATTTCCTAGCACAATAAATGATAGATATGTTTCTTCTTTCAGCAATACCATTCTACTAAGGTGTTCTAGGAGATGATATATGTCTTTGAATTCCCTGTTCTTCACAATATGTAGTAAATTCATGAAAAGTAAACTCGCCTCCTCTATCATATCTAAGGCATTTCAGGGTCTTACTGGTCTCCTCCTCCACTTTGTCTTTGTAGATCTTAAACATATGAAAAGCTTTAGATTTATCCCTTAAAAATATAACCCACATCATTCTATAATAATCATCAACAAGCAACATGAAATGTCTATCACCATAGTAACTCTGAGTTCTCATTTGACCACACAGATTGGTATGAACCAGATCTAAAATACTCTCAGAAGAATATTTTTGGTGATGAAACTAGAACTAATTAACTTCCCAAGCTGACATTCTTTACACATTACATTGTCTGGTTTCACTAGCTTGGGCAAACCTCTCACTATCTTCATCTTACTACCTTTGATCAAGTTATCAAAATTAACATGACAAAACCTCTTATGCCATAACCAAAATTATTTTACCTTAGCAATCAGAAAACTCTTAATAGTAGAATTCAGATGGAAAAAGTTACCTTTAGTTTGTTCACCTATAGCAATCAATTCTCAAGATTTCCCAATAATCTTTCATATACCTCCATCGAACTCCAATCTGTATCTTTTGTTATACAAATGAGAAACACTTAACAATTTGTATCTTAGACCATCAACCTAGTAAACATCATCACAATTTTTTTTATCATTCAAATCTAGATCATTTACCTTTTACCAAACAAGGAGCATCATTCCCAAATCTTATCGAGCCTCCATCATATTCTTCCATTTTGATGAAATTTTTTCTATCGCGGGTCATATGGTGAGTGAAATAACTTTCAATAATCTAGTTACCACTGTCATTCATGTTAGAAACCAAAGCTTTCTCACCTTCTTCTTAGGGTTCTTCTTTTACTGCAACCAGCACAATTTCTTCATCTCTTTCATCAGATTCCTCATCGGTAACACCTTCCTCAGCTAGGTAGCATACTTTCTTGTTCTTGTCCTTGAATCTTATCAAGGATTCTCCTTCCTATCATTGTTAAGGCATATAGAGGCAAATGTCCAATTTTATTACATGCAAAAAATTTCAAACTTACCCTTATATTTACCTTTCCCTCTAAGATACCTTCTAGCAAATAAAGCTTCCAAGTCCTCCTATTATTTTTCTCCAGACAAGATAGATTAAAAATCATTAGAGTAACATGTTGAAGAACTATTAGATATCTCCTTTCCTTTCCTAGATGGTGCAAGAATCAATGATGACTTGAAAGAAGCTTAAACTTTTGGCATACTATTATCATAATTGCTTAACTCAAATGCAGTTAATTTCCTATTAATGCATCAAGAGTAACAGTAAAAGTTCCTAGAGATCTAAGCTCGTGTATAGTTGAAACCCTAATAGCAGGGTATATGCACCAAGATGGGCAACCAAAAAGGTTCCAAATACCTTTTTGTTCCCCCATACGCACATAGGGCGTGCGGGCTATAGGGTGCACGCCCTATAGCCCGCCCACAATTTAAACCATAGGGCATGCGCCCTATAGGTCGTACGCCTTATTAGGTTATATATATATATATAGAGAGAGAGAGAGAGAGCTCCTTTTTTCATTTTGTGTCTAATATAGGGTGTACGCCCTTTTAGTGACATTGATGTTTACCAAGCCTAAGGCTTGGATTTTCCTTGGAGTTCCAACCCAAAGGCCTGGAGGATTCAAACAGGTCTGAGACGTGTTTTCTAGCAAACATAGAAAAATATAACATTTTTTCTTGTGTGCTCCCCGTCAGCTTTGCACGTGGTTCAATAACAATAAAATCAGGTGGCACGATATTGTAGATCTTTTTGATAGCTATCTAACCGTGTAATTTATTTTGAATTCTCATTATATTAATCTTTTCATCTCTAATTTTTTTTGTAAGCATGTCTGATTTTTGTCAAAAACCAATTCGTCTATTCATTTGGGCTTAGACTTTGGCTAGTTCATCAAATTTTGAAAAAAATTACATTTTCAAAAACTATACTCCATTCTACAAACTTTAAAAAAAAATAAGTTTTGATTTTCAATGATTTCTAAGGGGAGCACACAGAAATTTCACGTTTTCAGGATGTGTCCACTTCGGAAAATGATAAAAAATCACAATTTCATCAAAAAATTAGTAGAAAAATCCAAGATAAACTAGGTAGTGTTAGCTAATTTCTCACTGGATTGATTAATTATTTTTTTTTTAAAAGTTAACATTTTAGGGGGAGCGCACCAGACGCTATGTTATGTTTTCACAAAAAATAGGACCACTTTTTGTGCTCCCCCTTTTTGAGGGCCTTAATCTCCACCATTTCTAAAATAAATTAGTAGTTTAGAAACAAGATTCAGAGTAGAACAACTCTTGTTTTTGTCAGATTTTAAAATGTTGAGTGTAACTATCCTTAATTTCTCGTTGAAGTTTAGAGTTTGCTGATTTCAGAAATAAAGTGGCATCTTATACCCCCTTTTTGGTCCCCCATCTTTGTGCACTTACCCAGCATACTAAGGAAATAAAAATCTCAAAAAAATTCTTACCACATCCTCCTCAAGAATATTACCACCAGCACCTTAGATAGTAGCAACAACTTCTTTGATTCTCTGACTACATTGTTCAATATTCTCCTTTTCTTTCATCCTCATGTCATCATACTTTCTTCTCAAACTGTCAACATTTTCCTTCTGCGCACACTAGTACATTTCACCTTAAATTGTGACCTAACATTTCGACCATATCATAAAAAAGTTTAGGTTGGTCGCATTACAAAGGAAAACTTTTGTTTTTTTTTTCTTTTATGCCCGTGTTGGTCGCAATT
>MU225674.1:0-16500 GCA_018584345.1 Thuja plicata
AAAAGTAGGGGAATAGGCTCTTCATTACATGGAAGTGATGCCCATGGATGAAACTGAGACCCAGATGTTGCTAGCATGACGGATACTTGGGGAAGCAAAGCAAGATAGTGAATCTTTAGCACTTATACTTGTTAGGGGATTATGCTCTTCTCTCTTTGAGAGAATCAAAAACCCAAAGGCTTCTGGATTTGGTGGAGTGAAACTATCTCAGTGATGAATATGCTTGATGTGTTTGGGTAAGGTGAAAAGGTAGATAAGTATGCTCTTCTCTCTTTGAGAGAATCAAAAAATCAAACCCTTGAATTCAAACCAAGTTGTGTCACCTTTAGAGGGCCTTCCAAAAGTTGAACCTCCAGGAATGACCCCAGTGAGTACACACCTATCGCCAGTGATTCCACCTCACTATAATAAAGTCTTCTTTGTTGAGTCCAAAGAATCGAAAGCAATGGTAACTTCTTTCTCATGATTTTGAATATCATCGTGAGAAAGCCTTGTTTGTCGTACTGAGTGGTGCCGCTCCCAGCCTTGCTTGCAAGGGTGTATGACTTCCAAGTGTTGGTGTGGCTATGAGGCCCCAGCTCTATATCAGAGGCAATGAAGGTTATTGTGAATGGAATCCCACTAAACACTCTCTTAGTTAGATGCCTACCCGGTTCACCTCCGAAAGAAGACATAATTTGTGTGTAGGGAGAGGGAAGAATCTCTCCCCTAGATTCTCGACATAGGTATGCACCTGGATGCTTGAAGTGGTATATGATGCTAGCCCCTACTTTAAGGGTAACCTTTGAACGTATATACTTAGTCCTTGGAAACACCAAAAACACAGGTGCTCTTTTGAGGGTGACATTGTTGTATGAGGTGCATGCATACGCATAAGATAGCAGGGTACGAATTTTATCTTCTCAACCAATTTTCTTTGTAGGGATAATTGAGTGTTTGTTTTTGAGTCTTAAAATTTCCAAATCATCATCAAACAAAGACTCCCATTATTCTACCAAGTTGCTTTGTCCTTGGTAGAACTGTTTACGACTACTGTTTGTGTCACTACTGCTTTATTGAAACTTCATGTTTGTAAACGAATGCTTGTCACCTTAAAACTGAGATTGCTGATTCATATCATCATAAAAATGCCCTAAACCTAGAAATTTTGTCAAAGAATAGTCCTCACTATGTCTCAAAATCTGGTTTTTATCTCAAAAATTGAGTCCGTCTATCAAAATTTAGTGTTTCTTGCGTGAACTTTTAGAAACCAAGCACTTTCTCACGCGACCTAGAATTTTCTTGTGTGAAGTTGAGAACTTTCTCATTTGGTGAGGTATTTACTCACATGAATCTGTAGCCTGGTGTTCAAAACATTGAGCTTTTTCCCACTAACTTGTGAATTTTCTGCCTGATCTAAATTTTGTCTAGGGTCTAATTGCTTGTTTCCCTATTGTCTGCAGTCTGAAACTAGTTGTTTCAAGTTGTGAACTGACTGATTCTTACTCAAACTTGTCCTATCTCTTTTTCTCCATCCTATCTTTTTTTTGTGTTTTTGTACCTTGTGACACAATCATCATATCTCAGCTATTCTAGCCATACTCTCGACGATTCATGTCGGGTGCATCTCACACCTTGCCTGTTCTAGCCTATTACCTCTTTTTTTTTATATCTCTAGAGACAGAGTTATGAATTGGATCTTAAGTTTCCTCTCATTTCATCTTTGTCTATGCCTGTGATGACTAGAAGTGGTACTATTTTTCCCATACGCGGTTTCGGAGTAGGTAGAAGTAAACCTCACAATCGAGGAAAAGATCATTCTGAACCCACCATTCAAATTGATAATCAAGAGGGATCCTCACATTCCTCATCCATGTTCAGTATAGATTTGAGTCTAAATTAGAAACCAGTGTTTCAACTATGTTCTAATCCATTGTTTCAAGATCAGCATAATCCATTTCTTTCAGATCAACACGGCTATAGGAAGTCACCCATTTGGGTTGATCCTATTAACAACCCTCACTACCTTAGTGATCCTTTCAAACATTTCAATCCTTTTGATTCACTGAGAGATACATTGAATATGAGTTCTCAACGCGATACTCACACTCATACTCAAGAGGTGCACACGGCACAATCTCACGTTAACATGGAAACTCCTTCGATTATCAATATAACAGAGGTAACAATCAATCCCAAAATGAGCAAGGTCATCAAGAAGAAGAGCATCACCAAGGTCAAGACCGGACTTAGAGCATTTATGAAATTCTTGGTAATGATGATGACCCAATAACTCAAAATGACATAGATGCTGCAAAGCCTAATAAATCTCTCATCAAAATGATGGAAATACTCCTTGCGAAAGACAAGGAAAAATACTTTCTAGATTTAGCAAAACAAGGAGTTAAGTTACCCGCAAAATTCCAAGTGGAAACACTTGTAGCTAAAGAAGAGAAAAGTGAGACCTCCAAATTGCATAAAATAATTCAATACATGCAAGGTCAAATCAGTGAAATTATGAAGGATAAGGACAAACCCACGTAATAGTTCATGATGGAAAGCATATGTCCTTTTCCTTTTGATAGAAGTATTGTTATGCCACCTTTCTCCAAAGGTGAAGAACTCCCTAACTATGACAAGTATCAGGGTACCACTGATGCTCAGGATCATTTAAGAGAATTTGGTGCCCTATCGATGGAGTTTATACATGATCAAACATATTTGATGTGTCTTTTCCCTTGAAGTTTGGGTGGACCTGCCATGGAGTGGTTTTCTCGACTACCCACTAGTATCAAAACTTTTGATGAGATTGCTAATCTCTTCATAAAGCACAATTCTCACAATATTCAGCATCCCATTAACATAAGGGACCTTTGTAACCTCAAGCAAAGGCAAGGGGAACCATTCTTAAAATTTCACCAAAGATGGAGACAACTTTGCACTAAGTACCCTCGCAAAATACCCAAATTTGAGAAACACAATATCTTCTTGGATAATCTAACCCCCAATTTTGGGTATCAAGTACAACTTTAAGGTCCCCTTAATTTTGATAGCATGATAAAACAAGTTGTGAGGATAGAAGCATATATGGTTAAAAAAGGAGAATTGACTTTGTATAAAGATAACAAACAAGGTTCCTCATCTTCAAACAAAGATAAAGGAAAGTTGTCCAAAAAAAATAGGGACGTTGTGAATGATGGGGTGGTCAATAATGTGAATCCAACTCCTTCAAAACTGGTCTTGAATCTCACCTATAGTATACAGGCAACCAATGTTGTTGAAAAGGCTACAACCAATACTCAACATCCTTCTAGATTTTTTGGCAATAAACCTTGGGGACCATGACCCAAGCGCAAATTTACCTCTTTAGGAGAACCGCTTGATGTGGTTCTCAAAAATTTGGTGCAAAATTAGATTCTTTCTCCTTTGGAAAAATTTCTATATGATCTGCAACCATGACCTCATTGGTGGAATGAAAATGCGTAATATGACTATCACCAAAACAAAGGTCATAAGACTACTGCTTGTCTTCAATTGTGTCATAAAGTCCAAGATTTGATTGATAACAAGGTTATCATTGTGGAGAATCATAACAAGAATTCAGATCATCACGCATTCAAAGATCCCTTTCCTCATCACGAGAAAGTTGAGTCCTCCAATGCTCAGAACAATAATGCCAAAGTTAATTATGCACATACCACTTATGATAATGTTATCAACATGATTGAACCTGTGGAAGTGGAATAGTGGAAAATGTTTACTAGCAAGGGGAATGGGAATGCTCCTAAACTGTAAGCCAAATTTGTCTTGAGAGGCCCTGGCTCTTGATTATCTGAGTCTGAAACATCTCGAGATTGTGTGAACATTGTTACTAGATCTCATGCTAGAATCACTATCAAGCATCCTGACCCTCCTACTGCTACGTCCACACCAAAACAAACTGTGGATAAAAATATTGTTGGCTCTGCCAACAAGACCATGAAGGTGGTCCCTATGCCTCCTACTTCTAGTTATAGCATTCTTGACCAGTTTCAAAGAACCAATTCTCAGATAACTATCTTTGAGCTATTGAAGATCTTGCCTACTCATAGGAAAATTCTAGACAAAGCTCTCACAGAAGCTAATGTCCCCAAAGACATCGATTTGGATTAGTTTCAATCCATGGTGGGTCACTTGACTTGACCTCATTATTTGTCCTTCTCTAAAGAAGATGATCACTCCATTAGTCACCCGCACAATGTTCCTCTGCATATATAAGTCATGATCAGCAAATAGCTAGTCCACCACGTCCTCATTGATAACAGTGTTGGTCTCAATATTTTCTCTACTCACTTTTTTTCTCAGCTAGGTTATGGAAAAAAATCGCATAGATTCTTGCAAAATAATCACTATCAAGGCCTATGATGAAGAAGAGAGAAAATCTAAGGGTCTAGTTGTGCTACCCCTTCGGGTTGGACCAGTTGAAAGAGATGTCACATGTCAGGTGCTAGACCTTCCTCTTGCATATAATATCTTTCTAGGGAGACCATGGATCCATGAGATGCAAGTAGTTCCTTCTACACACCATCAGTGTATTAAGTTTTCTTTTCAAGGTGCAGAGGTGACAATTCCTGCTAGTATGGGCTCTTCCTATAATGCGCTCACTTGAGATCAGCTGATATTCTTGTTCTGACTAATAGAGAATACAAATAACTCTGCGATGCCAAGCTCGGAGACATGGAACATACACTAAAAATTATAGAAATAGGCATGGGGGGATATCAAATAGAACCCATGCTATCATTAGTAGCTCTACCTCCATCTCCTCATTCTTATGGGAGACCTTCTTAGAACAACAGATCTTCTACTACTCTTGAGATAGTTTATGACGATGTCTTTGTATAGTCTTCTACACAATTAGAAGATGAAGATGAGGAAAGAGCTATTAAGGCTTGGATTTGCAAAGGAAAGAATATAGCTAAAAAGACTACCCCGTCTCGTGAACTAAATCCCAACAATGAGGGTCTTAAGATTATGAAAGGTTTTGGGTACAAACGAAGAGGCCCAATAGGGGTGAATGCTAATGGGTTACTTGAACCTATTAAAGCTATAGGTCAAAAGACAAAAGACACCACTGATTTAGGTTTCAAAAAGATCTTGTTCCATCTAGGGATCAATAAATTTGGTCCAAAATTAGAGCCTTCACTAGAACCTAAAGGCACAGTTGCAGTTGACACCATAGAAGATAGCTCCGATGAGGATTTCTTTCCTTATCCCATTCCTCTAGACCTGGCATCATTCTTTGCTAAACCAGATAGATTTGTACCACATGCCAGTACAGTTGAGACCAACATCGATTCTGATAAAACCACTCCATTTGATGCACTAAATTTTGAACAATGGAAAGTGTTACAAGATCCTAACTTCCAAGGTGAATGGTACATACCACTA
This sequence comes from Thuja plicata, assembly GCA_018584345.1. Classification (NCBI taxonomy): domain Eukaryota; kingdom Viridiplantae; phylum Streptophyta; class Pinopsida; order Cupressales; family Cupressaceae; genus Thuja; species Thuja plicata. The sequence goes on from MU225674.1 coordinate 5,410, forward strand.
GAATTTCAAGAATAGTTGGCACAAGAACAGGCTAGTGTTGCAAGAACTCAAAAATCTTCATGGTGCAAACACCCAATTCAGAGTTTGGATACAAACTCTCATGAATATGAGTTTGATAGTTTGTCAGAAGGATCTTATGAAAAAATTCTCGACGTAAGTGAAGGGTGTAGTGAAAGGTCTAACAAGTCTGAGTCCATAAATGTTAATGTTTCTTCTACTTCAGTCATTAGGGGTCAGTAGGATTCGAACACACCTTTAGATGGGATTGATTTAGCTCTTATCTTGCTAGTTAACACTTTTGATGACTATACTGTGAATGCACTTGAACCTGTCACATCTCTTTCACTCCAACATCCTGAGTTAATAGACTTGAATTCCCCTTCTTCATCCAGTGAAGTCCTTACATTCCAGAATGATTATGATCTAGCCTACTACCTTTATTTTATTGAACCCGTGATGTCCTCCACTAGTGAAGAAAGTGTCAACATGACCGAGGCTGATATCAAGTATCTTAGTCAGAAAATTAAAAGAAGAAAAAATAGGTTCTTTGATGGTGAAAACCACATTGTGGTAGTATCAGAGCCAAAAAAATTAAAAAGAAAAGATGTATAGGAAGGAGAGAACCTCTCCAAGGTGCCTGAGGATGAGATACTTGATGCACTTCTAAGTCAGTTCCAGGAACTTTCATCATTGTTAATTGAGCCAACTCAGTCGGTAAATCTAGGAACAGAAGAACATCCACACATCATTCATGTGGCTAAATCATTATCTACAGAGGAACTTAAAGAATTCATAGACTTATTCTAGGAAAAAAAGATAAAAACTTTGCATGGACATATTCTAACATGTTGGGTGTGGATCCTGATCTCATCATGCATCACTTATCAATAGCTCCTACTGTGAAACCGGTCAAACAAAAACTTAGAAAGAAGAATCCACATGTGGCTCTATTGATCAAGGTAGAATTGGAAAAACTTCTAAAAGTTGGGTTCATATGAACAATTGATTATGAAGAGTGGATCTCTAATATAGTCCTAGTGACTAAACATGACAAATCTATTAGATTTTTCACAGACTTTAGAGATTTAAATTTGGCATGTCCAAAAGATGATTTTCCACATCCCAACATTGACATGATTGTGGATATGACAGCAGGGTATGAGATGTATTCGCTAATGGATATTTTCTTTGGCTATAATCAAATAAAAATTGTGTTAGAGGACCAAGAGAAGACCACTTTTACCTACACATGGGGTACATTCTACTGGAATGTTATGCCTTTTGGTCAAAAAAATGCTGGAGCTACTTATCAAAGAGCTGTCACTACCATATTTCATGACATGATGCATAGGACAATGGAGGACTACATGGATGACACACTCACTAAAAGTATGGATAGAAAGATACATCTCACTGATCTAGGTCCCATACTAGATCATATTGAAAAATTCAGGCTACGTCTTAACCTTAAGAAATGTGCATTTCAGGTTACTTCAGGAAAATTACTTGGCTATATCATCTTTGCGAAGGGAATTGAGGTGGATTTGACAAAGGTACAAGCTATTATAGAAATTCCTCCACCTCATAATATCAAAAAAATAAGAGGTCTCCAAGGTCATCTCCAATCCATTAGGTGTTTCATATCGCAACTAACTGACAAGGCACAACCATTCACCAAAACTCTGCATAAAGGTGTGACTTATGAATGGAACAAGGAATGTGAACAAGGCTTTCAATAGATCAAACAATAGCTAGCTAACCCACCTATGTTGATGCCTCCTATTCAAGGGAAATTATTGATATTATACATCTTAGCCATGGAAACATCCCTGGGTGCTCTGTTAGCCCAAGAAGATCAAAATCATAGAGAAAGCTTGCTTAGCAGTGGTGTTTTCTTCCCAAAAGTTACAACACTACATGTTGGTTCACACTACAAGGCTAGTCACAAAGATTGATCCATTAAAATACTTACTTAGTAAAGTTACCCTCACAGGTAGACTAGCTAAATGGGTCATGCTTCTTAGTGAATTTGATATTGAATATGTTGAGAGAAAAACTATCAAAGGGTAGGTGATTGCAGATTAGTTGGCAAAAGCACCTCTAGTAGATCATCAACCATTAAGGATTGAATTCCCAGATGAGTCCATCATGCTTCTCATGCATCAGACATGGACATTTTTCTTTGATGGATCATTCACCCAACAGGGGTCAGGAGCTGGAATTTTGTTTATTACACCTCAGCAGTATTCCTTACCGAAGGCATACAAAATGATGTTTCCTTGTACCAATAACACTGCTGAGTATGAAGCTTTGATCAATGGACTAAAGATCTCTATTGAATGGTGAGTTGATGAGCTAAAATTCTTTGGAGACTCACAACTGGCTATCAATCAAGTGAACGATATCTATCAAATGAAAGATGAAAAGCTAATGCCCTATAAAAAGATGGTTGATAGCCTTAAGAAATACTTTGCACATGTTACTTTTCAGCAAATTTCCAGGGTGGATAATAAAGAAGTTGATGCTATGGCTACTTTGGCTTCTATGTTACAAATGCTGGAAAATGATTTCAGACATGAATTCCTAGTGGAGACATTATGCTACCGTGCCTATGATTCACAAAACTTCCGGATGATCTGTTCAGTCATTGGACATGATTCATCCCACTACCACCACATCTATTCTTATCTCCATGACCAAATTATTCCTGACACATATACTAGAAATGAAAAATGTCACCTAATCCATAGTGTTTCATGGTATATCATCATAGCTAACGACTTGTATACATGAGGTCTAGACGGTACCCTCCTTAGGTGTCTAGAACCTGATGAGTCCAAATGTGTGTTGGAAGAGGTACATGAAGGCATTTGTGGTTCTCACTCAAATGGTCTTACACTGGCTTGTAAACTTATTAGAGCTAGTTACTATTGGCCTGATATGGAGAGGGAAGCTACATAGTTTGCTAAGTCTTGCACACAATGTCAACTACATGGTTATCTGATTCATGCTCCAGCCAAGGAGCTTATTCCCTTCATTACTTTCTGGCCATTTCAACAGTGGGCTTTCGACTTAGTAGGTCAGATATATCTATCTTCTTTGAGAGGACATAAATACATCATCACTGCTATAGATTATTTTACTAAATGGGTTGAGGCAGTACCTCTCATTGTAGCTGATGGCAAGTCTATTTCCATGTTTATACTAAACTATATTATCTGTAGATATGGTGTACCCTCCTCTATTATCACTGACAATGGGGGACAATTCAAGAACAAAGATTTGAAAAATTTGTGCACTAATTTCAATATTATTCAACATTGGTCATCTATTTATTATCCTCAAGGTAATGGAAGGCTGAAGCTTCCAACAAGACAATTCTCAATATTCTGCATCGAACAGTACATAAATCTGGATGAGACTGGCATCTCCAGATCAATCCAACTTTATGGGCCTATCACACCAGTATAAGAACTCCAACAGGGGCCACACCATTTGCTTTATTCTATGGTGTAGATGCAGTACTGCCTATTAAGGTTGAGATTCCTACCTTGTGAGTCTCTTTGAAGGGCCTCATCACTGATGACAATATTAGAATATCTTAGCTACAAGAGCTTGAATTGTTGGATGAACGTTGGAAGGTGGTGTTTGATCATCTTAGAGCATATCAAAAGAGGATATCTAAGAGCTATAACAAGAAGGTTAGACCAAGAGACTTCCAAATGGGTGATCTAGTCCTAAGAGAGAACCCTAAGAATCAGCAACAGCGAATTCAGAAAGGAAAATTTGAGCCAAATTGGCTTGGTACTTATATTATTACTGTAATATTTTGGTCTGGCACCTATCAGCTTTCTACTACAGAGGGTGAACAACCCAAATAGCTCATTAATACTCTTCACCTCAAGAAATTCTACAGTTGAGATATCTTTTGCATGCTCATGTACATACTTTATTCTAATAAAATCCTAAAAATTGTAAAATGTCCTAAAAAAATGATCATCTTAGTGAAAACCTAGCAAACAGGTGAATTGATGTATCTATTATCCTGGTGAAAACCTGGCAAACAGGTGCCTTGATAATACCAAAAAAAATCAAAAAATCAAAAAATCAAAAAAAGAAAAGTACAAAAAAATTGAAAAAATGAAAATACAAAAAAAAGAGAAAGAGAAAAATGTGTCATTGATGAAAACTTGGTAAATAGGCGTCATGGTAGCAAAAATATAATTTCTGCCAAGATGGTGAAAACCTAGTAAACATGCACCTCTTGTTCTACAATGCTTTATCTGTCGTAGCATCTCTTGGATTTCTTGCATTCGCTATTCTACTTTTCGGCTTCAGTTTGCTTTCCCACTTTAGTTTGCTTTCTTGCTTCAGTTTTCTTTCCTAATTTAGTGTGCTCATGTAGTCATCTTTGAGATTTTTCTCAACTTCACATGGATTGAAATTGGTCACACTTAGGGGCATCTTCCTACTCTAGGGGGCATTGTCCTATCTTTTAGAGTCTTTCTCCTCTTCACATCAGTCACCAGTGGTTCTCACTACGTCAGCCTACTAATGCCTAGATCTTGTTATCGATCGTTATGCTTGAGAATCTCTCTCACGATAGTCACCAGTAGTTCTCACTGAGTCTTCCTACTATCACTATATTTCTGAGGTTTCTCACATCATCTTGCTATCTGTCCATTTGGCTTCAATCCATTCGTTATTTTGGGGCATGGTTCCCCACTTTGATCACTCTCCGGTTTACACTCAAGTCAGTAATCTTGTCAGTTCTAAAGGACAACTCTCTACTGGCACAAACTGGTGTTTTTCAACACCTTAATCAAATAGTGTTTTTCAACACTCTCTTTGGACACATCTGTGTTTTTCAACACACATTGGATATCTCACAATGTAAACATCTCTTGATAGCAATCAAACATAATGCACTCACAAGCACAACGATGTTTTTCAACACCCCAAACATAGACACATTCATAAGCCTTGAAACATGCTGAACTGTGATTGACTCTTTCTTTGTATGTTGCCTGTTCTCATGAATTTCACTAATATTTTCTTTGTCTACTACTTGTGGGTGTGGTTTTGATGATCTGACAACATCAAATAAATAGGGTGTATGTGATAAGAGCTTCTGCATTAAGGTGAAAAAGCCTCACATTCCTTGATATTGTTTATTTGTATGCCAAGGGGAGGTTGGAACTATCTCCTTGACTGTTATTGCTCTGTTTGTTTACTTACAAAATCTTACTATATCAAACTGGAAATAATGTTCATGTCACCTTGGCTTTTGTGCCCCGGTGCTAATGTTCAATTCCTACATCTTATCTGATGAAACTCATATTCATATTCTTATAGTCATAGCAGCACTAGTAAGGATTGTATTGACTATGATGATCCAATAGTACTCGATGACGATAAAAATGATGAGTCCAACAAGGAAGTCCTAGGGTTACATTTAGCTTAGGCTTGCATTTGCATTTTAGGCTTGCATCATGACAGTTTTGGTGTTCTCTTCATTGTCTTCTCATTCTTCAAACATTCTCATCTTTTGTCCTGGATTCCTCTTGACTGCACAATCGACTGTTCATGATCGAAATCAAAATCTGACACTCCTAAGCAGCTTGAAATCGCATTTTAAAATTTTGGGACCGACGCGATCGGACGCTTGTGTAGTCAATTTTCTGATGTTGCTTTCTTATCAGGATCATCTCTTGTTATCATTTTCTCAGCTTCTGCAAATCTTTTCATCAAAGTTAGCTCTAGTCAATTCTGGTCAACTATGGTCAAACCTAGTCAGTAGGACTCTCTGATCACTCCAAATTGATTCTGTCTTCTCTTGATCTATCTTTGATATCTCTGGATCTTTGATCTTATTTCTATCTATGATTTCTCACTCTCATCTTTATGATGTGTCATCTTTCAATTTTGCTCCCGATGGGGCAGGATGATTACATCATTAAATATTTTTGCATCATTCTCGAATCAGTCTGATCTGAATAAAAAGTCCCCATTGCTAGGGGAATCTCATCACTCGGGGCATATTCAGTTTTTCGTACCTTATGGTCAAAATTGAATATTCCATGATCTTGAATCTCTAGGGGCATCTTGATGTCTCGCATCTTGTCATCTTTCCATCTATCTTTCTAAGTATCTAAGAAATCTAACTCAGATCCTCAAGGATAAAGCTTTGTTCTTGAGATGATTCCTAAAATCTCATTAGGTATTGGGGAAATCTATCCCTAATTCCTAAAATTTATGCTTCATTCTGGAGATGGCTCTCAAAATCTCTTTAGACCATTATCTAGGCAACCTAACCTAGATCTCGGAAGGCTAACCTTCGTATTGGGGCAATCTAACCCTGATTCTAGAGGTAGTCCTAGATCTTCATCAGCTACCAGTGAACATTAGGGCAATCTATCCCTGATTCTAATCTTCTCTCAGATGATTCTTCTTTTCAATCTGATTAGTGTCCTAGCAACCTAACCTAGACTTCTAAAATCTTCATCTTCACATCAGACTATTCTTTGAATCAATGTGCTACTCGCAAATCAATTCAAAAAGGGGCAAAATGTAACACACCAAAATTGGCACCTTATAATCCTAACCAATTTTGGTGCGTTTCTTTAATTTCTCATCATTGAAGCCCTATTGTACTAGGCAAATTATCCTCCTAATTGACTTTAATTGACTAAGTCTCAAATGCATAAAACCTGAAATTGCATAAATCTGACGCTATATTTGATTCCTAAATTATCAAGGTTTATTAGCTAAAAATCCCTATGATTAATTAATTTAATTCTAAAGTTCTAAGTGCTTTTAAATTAAATTAATTCCACCCCCTTTAGCTAGTATACATCAAAAGGAATTGAATAGTTATTTATTTGATTGAATGAATTATCCACAAAAATAATTCCATAATTCTATATGAAAGGTCACTCGTGGCAATAATCCACTCTTTTAATTAAATAATTCATGCTTTTTTGTCTCAATCTCAATTCTTGAAAATGAAGAGGCAACCATTTATTTTCAATAAACTCTTCACCCTCTTTCCATGGCTTTTCTATATATTGGAGATCTTTTTCTTCATTTGAGAGGATGAATTAGAGAGCATCAAAATTATAGTGAAATTTATATTTATTCTTATGCTTTTGAGATTTATTTCATAATTAGAATAATTTAATTTGGATTAATAATATGTTGATTCTTAATACAATTAATTTACATATATAGCATCTCAATTTCATCATCTTTCAAGCTTTCTAGTTTAATAGCATTTCAATTCTAGATTAATGGCAATTTCATTTCTAGATTAATTGCATTTCCTTTCATAGATTAATGGCAATTTTATTACCTCTCATGCTTTAGAAATCCTCCATGTTAGCAATGGTCAAGGTTGTTGGCTCTTGTTCTAAGAGTAAATTTGACATCCCCAACTGATTAGGAGGCAACAATTCATTTCAATCGAATTTGCAAGATGAACAATTCATGTTTGTCTTTGTGAATTGAATGATTGAGTAAGGATTATGTTGAGTTTGTGCCTGATTTAGAGGTCACATTCAAGCACATAACAATCACAAGCCATAAATATATGCCTATGTGATAGAAGGTATGTGGATTTCTCTACAATCATTGGTCATTATGATAATAATATTATATGTATGAATATTTGGCTCGATGCTCGAGTTACGATTTGTGTGTGATGATGAATATATAATGACATCATTTGCAGAAGTTGTGTTGGTGACTATATGGCAACATTGTTTACAAAGATTAATTAACCCAATCAATCATATTGATCATTGATGCATGAAAAGTCCAATTTTTATATAGTCATTGAACATTGAAAGTGTTAATACATTAACAAAGTGTACTGCCTATATTAAAAAGAGTCACTTCTTATACGGTTTAAGCGTGTAAAGAAGAGTTTTCTTGTATGTACCCAAACCAAGACATCAAATTCAATGTATTACATATGAGATTAAAGACATGTCCAATATTACACAACAACCAAAAATGGAGTCTATATGTACAGCTTGGGCTTGCATTATATTAAACAATTATTTTGGACTGGGAGGGCATTACATGAGAATAGAAGAAAGTGATCATACATCATGATAGATACAAATGAAAAAGTTGTGGATAGAAGTCTCAAGGTTGTTTGTGGGTATTTATGATGCATTGGTCAATGTAGAGAAAGACACTATAAACTATGAATTTTGAAGAAACTGGTGCATTGTTTTTTTCTATATCATTCTTGTGAAATCATGAAATCAGTTACAGAATTGTTTTATATATGTTTTCTTTTAATCTTTATACACATTTTCTATGAAGTCATTTTTAGTAAATATTCTTTATGCCAATTCAAATTCTCCATGAAAAAAGTATAGAATTGGAAGTTGTCGATTAATGGTGGGGTGAGAGAGGCTTTACATGAATGAATATCAAATATTTTTTGCTGGTGGAAAGTCTTAAATGTCATTTGTATGTAATATAGCTAGATTTTAGTTGCAACATGTTTTGGTATATGGAGATATTGTTAGAGGTATAGTTCTATAATTTTTGGAGTTATTTCCAAATGTTTCTTGTGTTATTGAAGCCATATATAGCAATGCATTAAAGGATATACATGAATCATCCTATAGATAAAGAGTAAAAAATTCACATAGGAGGCTAGAGGAAATGGAGGTAGGAGGTTTTCCATCATCCCAAGCTATCTTCTCGGTTAGGCATGATTATTTGCTTGAGAAGAAAGTTATTTGTGTCCTTGAAAAGCTGGGGATTGGAATATTTGTCCCTAAATAAAAGAGAGGTCTTCATATATATTTGTTCATGAACAGATGAGGGGTCTTGGCATCATGATTGTCCCTTTAAGGAGTGAGAGGGTAGGATTTGTTTGGTGATATTTTGAGCACTTCAGGAGGCATTAGACACACTCGAAGGAGTTGTGGACTTTCTTCGAAAAGGCATCTCATGTGTTGGCATGTTGGTGGTGATTTGTGCAGTAGAGGAGAATTTTTTTTCACAACACTTGAGGAGACGTTAGACACACTTAGAGGAGATGTGGAATTTTGGAGGAAAGGTGTCTCATCTACAATACTAAAGGACGAATTAGACACACATGGAGAAGATTTACATTGTATGAGGAAATGTGTCTCATTATGCATACGAGGTGGGACCGCTCATGTTTTACTAATGGTTTTAGGATCTGCAGTCAGATGATCCAATTATCTGGGTAGTTCAGTGTCTCTTAGAGAACCAAGGAAGTCATGAGATCCACTATTTTGGTTAGTTTGGTGTTTTGTAAGTGAGTGAGGAGATTCCAGTTAAGGGGCTTTGTCACAATCTCCAAAAGGGTTGGGATCAAAACCCTTGCAACTTCCACTCTTGTTCAGATAAATGTAATAAGGGGGGAATGTTGGATTTTTACACTAATTAGATATTTTAGTTTAAATAAATTAATAAATGTTAGTTTATGTTTAGATGGGGGTTGGGAAGTTACATTCCCATTGGTTATATTTTCAAATTACAATAAGGCTTTATAAGCCAATCTTTGGCATTGCAATTATAACCCATTTGAAATCCAATTAAACAATATGAATATTAAATCTATTTTTACTCTTTTGCACTAAAGACAATATCCTTAGGAGCTTGTAATATTGACATTGCACAATTTGGGATTGAGATTAAGACTGATGTAATCAACAAAATTATGCCTTCTAGCAATATCCATATAAACTTCCATTAAGATATTCTTTCCTTTAATGAAATAAAAATGTTATTTAAATGGGATGGTTTACTCATTCCAATAAAGAAGGGAACCCCCAAATATTTGCAAGGGAGATCTGCCTCTTTAAACCTAAGAAAATTATTTGAATAGGATTTGATCATTTGACTTGTGTTAAGAAAAAACATCTCAGATTTTGATGCATTCAACTTCTTCCCTAAAGCCAAATTATATTCCTGAATAGTTTTCTTAATAATTTTTGCTTCTTTTGTAGTTTCTTTACTAGATAGTAATTTTTCACTAGGAAAGAGAATATGGGTTATAATAATTATGAATTATCCACTGGAACTACCTTCCACAATGCCATCTCATGTTCCTCATATTTGAGTCTATTAAGATTCTCTAAAAGCATTATGAACAAGAAACAAGATTCCATTATTTAGCACTAAAATTTTTTCCCCTAAGATACATGATAAGATCCACTTACTCCATTTCTTCTTGACGTCTAGTTTATCAAGAAATCACATGAGAAATTCTAAATGAATCTATCGTAAGCTTTCATCATGTCAAGTTTAAGAGCCATAGCTAGTTAATGAATTTCTTGAATAGAATGAAGAATCTCAAGTGCTACTAGTGCTCCCTCCACTATTAGTGGATCAAATATGGCCAATGACCAATTGTATGTAAGTGAATCAAGACATTTGAGTGTTTTGTGTTGATTTCCAAACTTAGGGTTGTTTATAAAATATCATCGATATTATCCAATAGTTGTGTTAGAAATTGTGCATCCCCTACAATTTCATAGTAAACAATTAAAATTTGATAGAAAAATACCTTAAATATAAAATAGTGATATTAAAAAGTCTCACACTATATATATTTGTTGATCCTAAGTTTCTAAGTCTATTTCTCCCAAGTGAAAGTGTTATGTGTAAAAACCCATGTGAAAGTTTAACATACCACTCAAATTAATGATTGAAGAGGTCGTTAGAATATTACATTATCATTATTTTTAAAATTTTATACCCTTGTATGATAGTCTATTTTTTGTATGAAATTATAATTATCAAAACAAAAAATATCTCTCATTCCCTCAACGTCTCTCACTTTTACCCATGCACTCTCCCATTGGGAGTCTTACAATTGTCTTGTAGTTCTCTAAATTTGATGAAATAAAAATTTCTTGGAACCTAAAATGTTGCATTTTTTAGGTGAGATTGGGAAAGATAGAATTATTATAGCTTTAGAATCCTCTTTTAAAACCTCTTGCAACTTCTAGATGAACACTTTCTATATTGTAGCCTCCTTATCACTGCATATCCCTATGCTATGAGATAGAGGCATCTAGTTTTTCTCATTAGAGCATG